>CM021100.1:914454316-914520458 GCA_007115665.2 Sequoiadendron giganteum | reverse complement strand
CCACGGTAACCACCAGCCAAGCCGTTGGTGGTCTTACCACAACCACCGTGGTGAGTGAACTCACCGACCGCGGTGATGGTGGTAACCACCAAGATCACTATAGGTGGTCTCACCGCAGCCACTGCGATGAGTGGATCCACCACCTACAGTATGGCAGTAACTGCCAAAAAACAAGGATCATGGTTTACCGCACTACCATGATCACAAAGAGTGACCACCATGATAGGGTGGTAAACTACCAAGCCAGACAAAAAGACTGTTACCACAAACACCATGGTGAGGAATGAGACCACACATGGTAACGAGGCAACCACCAGAGCGGAATGGAAGACCGCCGTAGTATGGTGGTAAAGGTAGAAAACTGAATTTTTTGCCAAATCTGAAAAAATAGAGGTCCAAGTTGGTAATTGAGGCATCATTTCTCAACAACCTCCCACTTGACGAAGATTTGCAACTTCCTCTAGACTCTGAAAAATTACTGACAGTCATAGGCCCCAAGGCCCATTGAATTGTGCACCATCTGAACTTGTGTGTGCTCACAGGCTTCGATTAA
This sequence comes from Sequoiadendron giganteum, assembly GCA_007115665.2. Classification (NCBI taxonomy): domain Eukaryota; kingdom Viridiplantae; phylum Streptophyta; class Pinopsida; order Cupressales; family Cupressaceae; genus Sequoiadendron; species Sequoiadendron giganteum. The sequence goes on along the minus strand of CM021100.1, from coordinate 914,519,905 downwards.
AGCATCTGCAGCATTCTTCAAGGTGTCAAACTTTTCCAAAATGACCTTGCCATCTTCAACCATATCCCTCATGAAGTGATATTGCACATCTATGTTCTTGGTTCTAGCATGAAAGGTCAGATTATTTGTTAAACAAATGGAACTTTGATTGTCACAACAGATTGAAATCTACCCAGCATTGAATCCAATGTCTGAACATAGATGGTTAAACCAAACAGCTTCCTTGCAGGCATGAGTTATAGCCATGTACTCTGCCTCTGTTGTGGATAAAGCAACTAAAGTCTGTCGCTTGCTCATCCAACTGATTGCTCCACCATTAAACATGAAAGTGTATCCACTGGTGGATCATCTGCTATCAATGTCCCCTGCCCAATCAGAATCAACATAACCTTGGATGCTAAGAGATTTATGTGATGCAACCATACTACCATGGTAACATAGTGCATAATCTGAATTTCCGTTCAAATACTTGAATACTCTCTTCACAACATCCCAATGTGATCTTCCCAGATTTTCCATAAATCGACTTAGAACTCCCACTTCTTGGGCAATGTCTGGTCTTGTACAGACCATAACATACATCAAATGGCGAATAGAACTTTCCCTACACACTGGTCATGTCCTCCATCTTAGTATCAGATTTAGGACAATCTTCAATAGATAGCTTCATTCCCTGCATGATTGGAATAACTATCTGCTTCCAGTCATCCATGCTAAACCTCTTGAGAACTGTCTTCACATACTTACTCTGATTGACCCAAAGCTTTCTACTTGTTTTGTCCCTGGTTATCTCCATTCCAAGAATTTACCTTGTTGCACCAAGATCTTTCATTTTGAACTTTGTAGATAGCTAAGATTTAAGATAAAAAATCATAGTCTTACTATTTCCAATGAATACATATCATCCACGTAGAGGGTAATAACAAGCACACGATCATTCTCAGATTTATAATAAATGCAATGATCAAATTTTGATCTCATAAAACCAATTTACAACACAAATGTGTCAAATTTTTGGTACCACATTCTAGGAGATTGTTTTAAACCATAGAGAGATTTATTCAACTTACAGACTAGATTTTGTTTACCTCTTGCAACAAAATGCTCAAGTTGGGACATGTAGATTTCTTCTTCCATCTCACCATGGAGAAACGTTGTCTTCACATCCATCTGCTCAATTTCAAAATTATACACAACTACCAATGAAAATAAAAATCTGATGGATGTTAGCTTTGCTAGAGGGGAAAAAATCTCTCCATAATCAATTCCCTCAATTTGAGAAAAAACCCTTTGCAACTAGTCATGCCTTATAATTCTCAACACTTCCATCAAAACCTGTCTTCTTTTTGAATATCCACTTATAGCCAATAGGCTTTCGCCCTTTAGGTGGTGGTACCAAATTCTAGGTATCATTCTTTTCAAAGAATCCATTTCTTCATTCATGGCTTCTAGCCAAGACTTTGAATCAACCATGTTGATTGCTTCTTTCACAGTCCTAGGTTCATCAGTACTGGTAATTAAAGCATAGGCACAGTTTGAATTTAACATAGAGAAACCATACCTTTTAGGTTGTCTTTTTTCTTGTGTGGACCTTCTTATAGGCTAAGGTTGTTCTTTATCATCAGAACTTTCAGAGCTGCTTGAACTCTCCCCAGTCTCAAGCACACCATCCAACTCTTCCCTTTCTGGAGTTTGGGGAATCTCAACTGCATCCTTTTTTTTCTTGTCTCTTTGGTCTATCTCAAGCTACTGATCACTTATTGAAGGTTTTAGCTCATGAAATATCACGCTTCTGCTATACAAATCCTTCTCAGTAACAGGGTTCCAAAGCTTGTATCCTTTTACACCAACTCCATAGTCGATGAGAATACATTTGACAGCCTTTTTATCCAACTTAGATATATTTTCATTTGGCACATAAACATATGACTTACAGCCAAAAACATGAACATGTCTAAGAGAGTGCTTCTTACCAGACCATTCTTCCAAGGGAGTCTTGTCAACAAGAGTAGAGCAAGGAGATATATTTATTAGATAACATGTTGTAGCCACAACCTCAACCCATAACTTCTACTCCAGACTAGCACCACTCAGCATATTCCTTGCCTTTTCTATTAGTGTCCTGTTCAGCCTTTTAGCAACTCCATTTTTCTATGGAGTGTAAGGAGTGGTCTTATGTCTTTTGATTCCATGATCAGTGCAATACCTTTCTAAATCTGTAGAACAAAACTCACCGCCATTGTCTGTCCTCAAAAATTTGATTTTCCTTCCAGTTTGATTCTCTACCAAAGATTTAAATTCTTTAAACCAACTAAACACTTCTGATTTACTTTTAAGAAAGTATACAAATTCTCTTCTCAAACAATAATCAATAAAAGAAACATAGTATCTAGACTTTGATAAAAAAGGAATATTAATTGGACCAAACACATCTAAATGAACATAATCCAGTATAGTAGAAGATTTATAAGGATTAGAATAAAATGAAACACAGTGTTGTTTTCCATATAAATACAATGTTCGCAAAAATAGAACTCAAGGTTACAATCATAAAGCCCTTCTACAAGATTTTTATTCTTCAAGGTTTTTAAACCTTTCTCACCTATGTGACCAAGTCTATGATGTCATAGCATAGTATTTTCATCTAGGAGTTTTACCTCCATAGCATTTGCAGTCAGAGAAGTGTCTTCATCTTTCTCTACAGGTGTAGCATTGTTTGACTTTATAGAGGCATTGTTGCAAAGAACAGGTTGTGCATCCAACTTGTACAGAGTGCCAGTATGAACACCCTTAGCCAACACCATTGCACCTCTAGCAATTTTACAACCCTTAATTGAAAAAGAAACTTCTACACCAACATCATTTAACTTACTAACAGAAAGAATATTTTGAGCCAGACTTGATATGTGAAGTACACCACCAATACCTTTGACTCTCTTGTCATGAAACTAAATTCTGACTCTTCCTCTACCAACTATCACCAACATTGAATCACTTACCAAGTATACCTTTCCAACATCATTCTTCTTGTATTTAGAGAACCATTCTCTATTGGACGTCATGTGAAAGGATGCACCTGAGTCAACCAGCCAGACTTCATCTAATGCTTGAGTTGTTAAGGCTGCTGCAATGAAGGCATCTACATCATTTTGAGAAGATTCATTGTTAGAGACATTATTCTTCTTCTTCTCCTTGTAGTCCTTCCAGATGTGACCAAGTTGCCCACAGTTCCAACATCTCACCTTGAAATTTTTAGCAGGAGACTTCGATCTTCCTGTAGATTTGGATTTCGACTTCTTGCCTTTCTCCTTTGGTCTTCTTCGAACAACAAGAGCCTCTTTAGCCATCTCAGAAGACTTGCTTCACATTTATTTTGATAAGAGAAAAGAAACCACGTCATCCATATTGAATGCAGTGGTTGTGCTTCCAATAGCCATCACAAGATGATCCCAACTGTCAGCTAACGGACACAATAGGAGCATGCAATGATCCTCCTCCTCTACCTTCACACTTACAGATGCTAGCTAAGTATCACTCATATTAAATGAGTTCAGATGGTCTGCAATAGATGCACCTTCTTCCATCTTCAAGGAGTACAACTCCTTCCTCAGGAATAACTTATTTACCAGAGAATTTCCTTGATAGATATCACCAAGCTTCTTCCATAATGAAGCTACAGAATGCTCCTCATGGACGTTTAGGAGTACAAAATTGGCTAGACTCAGTCTTATCAAACCTCTTGCTTTTTATCAACAAGATCCCAAGCATCTTGCATCGTACTTTGTGTCATAGTTCCAGACACTGCAATCCAAAGGTCTCTATCCACTAGCAAGTCTTCTATCTTGAGTTTCCATAACTCAAAGTTGTTGTCATTAAACTTCATAATCTCTACTCTACCGGATGTAATCGCCATCTTAGATATAAATAAGTTTTAACATAGCAATACTCCCACTGAAATAGTATTAGCACAAAAAACTGACTTTCCTAACAAGGATAACTCAATTGGCCAAGCTCTGATACCACTTTGAAGGAAAAAAAAGAGGATCAACTAGTGACCCAATAGTGCATAATACATTCCCTTAACACTAATATAACAAAGGAGGAGAGCTGAAAACAAGTTTCAATAGCATGTAGAACTACTTGAGATGAATACAACATGTAAAATAGAGATTACACAAAATTGAGCATTCATAGATGACACACGTATTTAACGTGGGAAAACCTTTGTATGTAAAAAACCGAGCACACCTTGCAAATAATATTTTGTATTACAGTAGTAAAAATATTACATACAAATCACAATCTTGCTTCTATTTAGCTCGTAGCATTACTTCCAAAATTATCTCATTGTTGCAATGTTATCTCTAATATAGAGTTTGAACCACCACGCTTGTAATAACGTGCTCAACTTACTTAAGTCCTATGGTGTAATAAATTCTCCTCAATCAACTGCCAATCACAAGGTACATCAATCTCTGATCAAATCACACCAATGATCTTCCCATGTCGATCTTCTTGCATCGAGCCACTTAGGCATTAAAGCCACCACCCAAATCGGTTCTTGCTTGCTAGCCAAAAATGGCCTGCAATAACTGTTGTTGCTACAAATGGCATTGCCCAACCAGAAATAGTCAACCTGCCATGTGTCCAATTTGCATTCATCTATCGCTCCTACCACTGAGTCCAACTCGGTCAACCATAGGTTCAAGCCCATCTGAGCTCCCTTTGTTCTTACTGCTCCACCGCCGAGCTCGGTCGACCTGTCTGCGGTATGGTGGTGAGCTTGACCGAGGTCACCCCGACTTCACCGAGCCTTGACAATCCTTCCCACCACACTACCGCAACCAGCTTCAAGACTCACAGTGGTAAGGTGATAGATGACTTGGCAGACCACTAGCGGTCTTACTGCAGCCATCGTGGTCAGTCACTTGACTATCTGCGGTACCACAGTAAGCACCAGCAAGGCCGCTGGCGGTCTTACTACAACCACCGCTATGAGTGAACTCACTGACCGCAGTGATGGAGGTAACCGCCAAGGTCACCTCAGGCAGTCTCACCATGGCCACTGCGATGAGTGGATCCACTACCTATAGTATGGCGATAACCGCCAAAAAACAAGGACCATGGTTTACCGCACTACCGCGGTCATAGAGAGTGACCACCGCGGTAGGGCGGTAAACTGCCAAGCCAAATGGAAAGATCATTACTGTGGCCATCGTGGTGAGGAAGGAGACCATGCACGGTAATGAAGTAACCGTCAAACCCTTCACCACGATACCACTAGAGAAGAATGAAAGATTGTTGTGGTATGGCAGTAAAGGCAGAAAACTGAATTTTTCACCAAGTCTGAAAAAATAGAGATCCAAGCTGGTAATTGAGGCATCATTTCTCAACAATGTGATGCATATTTTTTATTACAACTTTTAGAAAATATAAAGACATGTATGTTTGACCACCTTAACTTGGTCAATATTTTATGAGATTTTTTTTTAATCCTATAGTATGTGAAGCATAGAATGTGACACATGTTTTAGATTCAAAAAATGTGATACTGTTTCAAAGCTATAGATATTTTTCAATTAGCCTATCAGTCAAGAATTTAGTCGTAATTCAAATAAAAAATGAATAATAATTGTTTATTAAATTCAAAGTAAAGTATAATTTATATTGGTGAAAATATGAGAATCTCCTTTAAAAACCCTTTTTATTTCATCAATTTTCGGTAAAAAAATGTTTCAGCCACATGGGTCATCATATCACTTACATATCACCACTTTTTGGCCAATCATGATCCCTTTTTTTTGTTCCATCCTTTTCATTAAGAATATCATATTTTTTTCCAATAGAATTTAGTTTAAGCTCAATAGCATCGAGTTTTGCCCTGCCATTTCCAATAGTAGTAGGCCATTGAAGACAATACCTATACGCATTATTTACACTATAGAAACACTCAACATATAAAATTGATTTTTTACACCATACTACCCACAATATAATAGCCAAGCTAAATCAACTAATAGAACCCTCCAACAAATCCTAAGGAAAATAGTAAGAAAACATAATAAACATTGGAATACACAGCTAACATATGCATTATGGGCCTATCATACAAATGTTAGAGCATCAACTAGGAATACCCCTTATAATCTCATCTATGAAACCGAGGTGATAATTACCTTGGAGTTAGAGATCCCTTCATTAAGAATTGCTCTTCATGAAGTTATTTATGACAATACTTATAAGGAACAACAATTGTATCAACTTGAAATGCTCAATGAGAAACACATCAATTCTCTTAAGCACCTTCAGGCTTATTCTAAAAGAACATAGCATATTTACAAAGATAATGTCATACCTCATTCATTTTCTGAAGGCAATTTGGTGTTATGCAAGAATCAACGTAATGTCAATGTTGACCTGGCGGAGAAAGAAAAGTTTAGCCGTAATAGGTTAGGCCCTTATACAATCAATGAAAATTATGGATCTAGAGCATATACATCAATAGAAATATATGAAACACCTCTTAAAGAACTTGAACCACCAAAAAGATTTACATATAAGCCCGAAAGAGGATTCCCATTACTAGGCCCCTAGGATTTTTCACCTAAGGAGCACTTGATTTGGGAATGACACTCTTTCTCCTTAGTGATATGATTTTGGGTAGGTTCATTCAATGGAAGGGCATATTAGGGGTTTGTGAGGTGTGTGAAATGTGTCTAAGTACTAGAAATGAATAAAAGAAACTAACTATGAATGTTAAACCTATGATTTAAAACTATGCTGGAAAACACACTATGACATGCAAATGACTTAAGAAATATACATTAAACTAAAAATTAAGGTTAGAGAAAAGAGGGGTATGCACTTGGAAACTTGTAGAGCCTACAAAGTTTGTTAAATCTAATGTAGAATCCAAAAGGGACACTTGTGCCAAGGTGAGCGATATAGTCCTTTTTCTGGAAAATTTTGGCAAACTGCTCTAGAGCCTGTTTCGGCCAAAAGGGTATCAAGATCTACCAGGATCCCTAAAAATAGGTTCAGTGGGAATAGATCACCCAAAGTAATTACCTAGTCCTCTTCTAAGTTTATGTGAATTGAAAGATGGAAACTAAAGCCTTTGGTCCGTGTTTTCTGCTCTTCTAGGTGTCTCGTCCTCAAAATGCATGATCTAATTTGTAGGTGTCCTCCAAGCTTCAACTAGGGTTTCTTCAACCTTAGAGAGCTTGGAAAACTTTTTGAATGATCTTCCACCTTGCTTCTTTTCCAAATTTTCCCACAAGACTTTCAAATCACACACAAGAATGAAAATTGGTTGATTATTAGGGATTAGGGGTTTGCCTTAGTCAAACCCCTTTTAACTAATCAAACCAAGAGGATGAAGTGAAGTAATGAAACATGAACAAAGGAGAGTTATGGGGTTTACCTTTCCATGATTTTTTATCTTGAGTTGTAGCAATGGAGGTTCAGTCCTTGAATACTTCTTAAGAGAGATTCCTTGGTGACTTAGAATACACAAACCCTAGCTTGCTTGAGAAGAAGGAGAGAGGAGGGATGAGGAAGTGAGGAGGATAATAATGAATGTAAATAATGATAAATTAGGTTTTTTTAGGCTTATTTATACAAGTTGTGCCCTAATTTTCATGAAATAACATCATATAGGTCGACCTTAGGGTTTTAGAGACCAGAATCGTGAAAGAAATTAAGTTTATTTCAATTTTTATGCCACATGGGACTAGGTCTCCCAAGGTGGTGACTAGTCCACCTAGGCATTTTTCATTGTTTTTCGTGGATTAATGTATGATTATTATTTATTGTCAAGATTTTCTTCATAAAACACATTGAAGTTGGACCTATAAATATATTAAGGGGTCATTATAACATAATCGAGGGTTAATTTGGTGATGATAAGCCCAAGAGAGTGTGAAATTTTTTTACAACACATTACAACACTTTGGCACAAGGCTTGGAAATATGTAAAAAGAGGCTCAAAATGGTTTAAAATCCATTGCAAAAAGTACAAATGAGCGAAAAGTGTCAACATCTACACTTTTTGGTGGCACATTTAGCACCCACTTTAGTGAGAGAATGAACTTTCAAACTCACACTAAAGTAGCTTGATGGAGATTGTGAAGAATGAAAAAGAAGAAGAACAAGAAAGATGAAGCAGGTGGTCAAGCCCCCAAGGATTTGAGATTCTAAGTCAAAAATACATCAATTCCAAAAATACATTCAAGGTTGAATGAATTGTAGCAAGACAAGATACATGATCATGCGCTGGCAAGGATTGGTATGAAGAGAAAGGGTGAAAAATATGTTCTCACTCTGGGGCCACAAAACATTAGGTCATCTACGGGGTGATTTTTCCCAAAATATTGTGAGAAACATACACACAATTGGTATGTACTCACATAGGTTGCTATGGGGAAATTTGTGCCGCTAGTTGGACTTCCCGCTCAAACCATACCAAAGTTATACCTCGTGATAACTTTGATAAGGTACCACAAAAGAAAGTGATGTTTGTTCAAAGGGATTTTTCTTTGTTCGTGCAATGTCTCATCTTATGGAACATTCTGTGTAATTTTGTCAAGAGAGGAAAAATGGAAATGTACTCATATTGTATCTAAGAGAGGTAAGGGCTCATCTTGTATGAAAAAGAGGAAAAATGAAAATGTCTCATTGCGAGTAACATTGTGTTTAATGTTTCTAAGAGGAGGAATCATAAAAAAAAAAAAGATCGCACAATGAAATGTGAATGGTTATGTATGCCCCCACTTTAAAGGAATTTTGAAACACCATACTGTGAGAAATTTCTTTAAAGTAGAAGAGGAAGAGGACATGAGAGCTTGTTTGGAAAGCCCTATGTTGAGTCATATGTTTTTTATAAGATTCTTCATGAAGAGGAGTGTATGTCACATGTGATTCAATGTTAAGGCATGTCGTCCACATCCAAAGCTTGCTCTTATATGTTCATGAAAGGTTAAAAACAATTCAAGAGAGACAATGACAAGTGACATATAATGGAAGAGGCTAACTAACCCCTTGCCCCCACTTTGTGAAGAGCAAGAGTGAGTGAAAGGGAGTGATGAAATGAAAAGGTAGAGTGAAAATTGTTATCAATTAGTGGAATTAGGTGCCCCACAGATGGAAGAACACCCAACTCCTTAAGGTGTTGAATTTTTCTACTCAAGGCCTTACACTCATTAGTGTGATGACCATGAACTCAGTGGTAAGCACAAAAGGAATGTTTGGTGAAATATTTATTTTGAGTGTAAGGAGGAAGGGTTATCAAGTAATCCTGGAGGAGTCTCAACAAGATACCCTCTTGATCAAGGGTAGAAGGTGATCCTTTGGTTTGCGGTAAGGAAGGATCTTGCTTAGTATGGGATGTCATACCCACACAAGGCACTACAAATTTTGAGATTTTGTGTACTCCTGTAGAGGAGTGTGTAAAATCTGAATTAATAGTGGGTTGCAAGATGACATTAAGCAAAGAGTCCTTTGTTGGTTTCAATTGATTACTTTCGAAGGTTGGGTTAGAAGGGTGGTTTGAGATAGTGTTGATGGGAGGGGAAAAATTGGTGGTCTCAATAAGAGGACAATAACCAAGACCATGATATGATGATCGCTTGATGGGATTTATAGGGGTGTAAATATCTTGTTCTTTAGAACCACAACCTTTTTCACTATAGCCAAGTTGCTTCATGAGATCATAACCATTTCCATAAATATTTTTCATCTTTTTTGAATCGGTTGATTGTTCATTATGTGCTTCATTAGATGAATGGGCTGAGGTGGATACAGGCGAAGGACCGATTGATTCTTGTGTGAACAAGACTGCATATACCTTTTTAGAGTTATTGTTTATGATCTTGGATTCTCCTATTAAGGGAGGGGTGAAGTCTAAGGAACCCCAATCATCATCCAAGAGCTTGGTGATTTTCTCTAGATGTTGGGTTTTATTTGTGTGGTATGCGGGTTCCACATGGGTGGTTGGTGTTAAGGTATTGAAGTGAATCTATTTGGATTTTTCAATATGTAAGGAGCTATTAGGTTCGGGATCAACATCGAGTGTGTAAACCTTGTTGTTAAATATATACTTCATCTTGTGATGAAGAGTTGAAGGCACTCCATTCATAGCATGCATCCATGACTTGCCCAAGAGAAGATTCTATGAAACCTCATGAGGCATAACATGGATTTCGGTATCTATTGTTACCACTCCAACTGTAAGAGGGATAGTGATCACATCGAGTGGTTTCTTAGTGACATTGTCAAATCCTCGAATAGAGAGATAATCATGTTGGATGTGAGATATATATATTTGGACAAGCCTATTCAAAAGGCTCACACTACACACATTAAAGGTAGCACCAGTATCTACAAGAGTTCTCTTGATCCCTTTTTTTTTGTATTGAGATTATCATGAAAGCATCATTTTTTTTGTACATCCAAAGGAGGGAGCTCACTTTAGTGAAAAAAAATATCAAAATTTATTCCATGAATAATAGCTTCTATATCATTTGATGGATCATTAGAAGGGATAGGAACTTTGTTTAAGGCTACTTACATCATGTTGTGATAGTGAGGGGAGACTTGAATAAGGTCCCATAAGGATATTTTTTCTAGAGTATTCCTTAGTTGGTCAACAAGGTCATACTCCCTAAGAAGGGAATTGAGGTGAGGGGTAGTAGGTAAGATAGGATTAGGTAATGGTAAAGGAGTGGAGGGTGGTGGTTGCTATCATGGATTATTGTGAGTGTAATATGTATGAGCAATGGTATTATGACTCGGTTGCTACAACACATTATGGGTAGGTGGGTAAAGGATGAATTCAGGTTTTGGTGGAGTTTGAGGTTTATGGGAAGGAGGGTAAATGATGAGTTGAGGTTGAATAATATTAACATCCTCAAGCAAGGGAGAGGAAAAGGGTGTCACTTTATTTTCTTCAAAGGATGTGATATTATCATTGTTATGGTTACCCATATCGGGAATTATGATATCCTCCTGAAGAGGAGAGGTCTTAGGAGAGCTACAAATCTATTGTGCTTGACAATCAAAGGTTGGTTATTCTATAATAGCCTCATCACTAATAGGGGAAGAATCAATGATTGGATTTTCATGTATAGGAAGGATTGACTGAGGTGAAGGGGGAAAAATAGGATGTTCATGACCTTCACTAATTGTCTTTTCTAACAACAAATTAGTTTCTTCACAACAAGGAGAAATACTAGGAGAAAAAAATTCTTTTTTTTCATGATTATCTACATTTTTTTTGTCTTGGTTGGTAAGGTCTTGTCCACTAAGAGAGGTAAAAGGAGAGAAACAACTAGGATTCTCATAACTCTCATTAATTGGTTCTTCTAACAAAATATCTTCATCGCCAAGGGGAGAGATATTAGGAGAACTCATATGATCATTTGGAATGTCCAAGGTTGTTTCTTCATCCATTACAACATTCTCATAGGTAGGGGGATTGAAGTTTTCTTAACATGTATAATTATGTAAGCTACTAAGATTGTTTGAATAAAAATGAAAAGCATATGTAACCATTTCATGTAATATTTCATCAATATAAACATTGTATATGCAATGAGACAAAACATTTTTATCCAATGTATGCTAAGCTTTATGAATGTATATAATGTACATGCTAAAAGGAAAAGTAATTTCAAAAAAATAATGAAATTGTTTAGGAATATAAACATTGTGTATACAAAAGTGAGAATTACTTGTATGAATGTGATGCAAAATTAAAGAAATGAGAGCATTTTCAGATGGAATGATGAAATGATTTGAAAAATGACCATCCTAAAATGGTGTTTTTGAGCTAGGAGGAGAAAACCTATGTTCCCAAAACTTTCTAGACTTATAGTATATGAAACCAAGAGCCTAAGAAAGCACAAAAATGAGTTTTCTAGTGTTGTGATAAAACGCAAAAAATCTGGAAAGGGACTAGGTTGCCCATAATGGCAAATTAGTCTCGGTTAACGTTTTTATTCAAATTTCTAGAAGTTTTCAATTGGGTTTTCATTGTTATGATGTTGGATGATCAGAGTAAGAAAGGTAGGTGTAGATTTTAGATGGATGACACTAATTCGAGATGCAATAATGAAAATTATATGCACGTTCATGCATGCAAAAATATGAAACCCTAGAATGCAATTTAAACAACATGCAAAATGCAATGCAATGTAAACCTAGGATGAAAAAGGTCTCTAAATCATAAAATAAGGGTGATAGAATTTCGGGTTCCCCAAAATGAACCACCAAAAAGATATACATACAAGGGAAAGAGGTTTCCCTTTACTAGGGCCCTAGGGGTTTTCACCTAAGCAGCACTTGATTTGAGAATGATACTCTTTCTCCTTAGTGATATGCTTTTGGGTAGTTTCATTCAAAGGAAGGGGATATTGGGGGTTTGTGAGGTGTGTGAAATGTTTCTAAGTCTTGGAAATGAATAAAAGGGACTAACTTTGAATGTTAAAAATAGGAAATGAAACTATGCTAGAAAACACATTATGATACACAAATGACCTAAAAAATGTACACTAAACTAAAAAAGAAGGTTAGAGAGAAGAGAGGTGTGCATCTGAAAAATTGTAGAGGTTGCAAAGGCTATTGAATCTGATGTAGAATCTTAAAGGGACACTTGTGCCAAGCTAGGCAATCTAGTCCTTTTTTTGACAAAATTAGGAAAACTGCTCTAGAGCCCGTTTCGGCCAAAAGGGTATCTAGATCTACCAAGATCCATGAAAAATAGGTTCAATGGGACTAGGTCACCCAAAATAGTGACCTAGTCTTCTTCTAAATTTCTATGAATCAGAAGATGGAATCTGGAGTATTTGGTCTGTGTTTTATGCTCCTCTACGTGTCTAGTCCCAAAAATGCAGAATCTGATCTTTAGGTGTCCTCCAAGCTTCAACTAGGGTTTCTTCAACCTTAGAGAGATTGGAATTTTTTTTGAAATATCTTCCACCTTGCTTCTTGCGAAATCTGCCCAGAAGACTTGTAAATCACACAAAAGAAGGAAAACTGGTTGATTGTTAGGGATTAGGGGTTTGCCTTAGTCAAACACCTTTTGAGTAATCAAACCAAGAGGATGAAATGAAGTAATGAAGAATCAACAAAGGAGAGTGATGGATTTGACCTTGCCATGATGTTTGATCTTGAGTTGCAACAATGGAGGTTCAGTCCTTGAAAGCTTTTTGAGAGAGATTCCTTGGTGACTTAGAATACTCAAACCTTGGCTTGCTTGAGAAGAAGAGAGGAGAGATGAGAAGGAGAATAATCAATGTACCTAATGAGAAATTAGGTTTTTTAGGCTTATTTATACAATTTATGTCCTAATTTTCCCAAAATAACATCATACATGCCGACCTTAGGGTTTTAGAGACCAAAATCCCGAAAGAAATTAAGTTTATTTCAATTTTAATGCCACATGGGACTAGGTCGCCCAAGGTGGTGACCTAGTCCACCTGGGCATTTTTCATTATTTTTTGAGGATTAATGTATGATTACTATTGATTCTTGGGACTGTATTGATGAAACACACTGAAGTTGGACCTATAAGTGTATTAAGGGGTCATTATAGCATAATAGAGGGTTAATTTGGTGATGACAAGCTAGGGAGAGTGTGAAAATGTTTTACAACACCTTATAACACTTCAGCACAAGGTTTGGAAAGTTGTAAAAAGAGGCTCAAAAGGGTCCAAAATCCATAGGCAAAGGTCCAAATGAGCGAAAATTGTTAGTTTCTACACTTTTTGGTGACACAAAACCTATAAATATCATGCATCTATGTCGGTATCATGTCTAATCTTCTTGAATAGTATGTTTGTTAAAGTAGTGGTGTTAGAGTTAGTATATGACATTCTATATGCTCTCGCATTGCTTCGTTCTTGACAAAAAAATATTTGTGTGTCTTGAATACTGAAATGATTATTTAAATTAACTTTTAAATGATTAGTTTAGGTTTCATTCTATTCAACTTCATCCTGTGTTTTATGTTAGATTAGGTCTTTATATTCATTTAATGTTCTTTAATTGGACCATAGGTGCAGTTAGTTTAACATAACATACTTAATGAAAATACTACATCTAAGAGAAACTAGAATAAGATTTTTTTAGATCACATAAAATATGTTAAATCATGGGAAAATTTATTAAATAGTCTTACAAAGATTATTTGATCAATCACATTGCCATTTAACATTAAACACATAAACATAAATAAAAAAACATCAAATGATCATATATATATATATATATTCATAAAAAAATTGAGTACATGTCATCAATATATATACAATGCTATTGTGGTCTGTGACTATTAGATCCCTAAGGATCTAGTGATTGCATTTTTCTAGGGGTAGTTCCTCAAGAGATAGTGGTATGTAATCAAGATTATGAGTTGGCAAGTACATCTAGAGCATACTGTAGACCCTATACTCATCCAAGGGCCTCTTGATGATCCTCTTCTAGGTGGTCTCTCTTTGCCTGTAGCTTGGCTACCTCTACATGTAGTCTCTTGACCTCTAGTGGAGCTTGACATGACTGAGCCTCCTCATAGGCAGCCTTCACTCAGTGTGCACACCTCCTAAAACTCTCATATGTTGGCCATAGATTGACATACAACTCGAAAAGCGTTGAGTCTTGCTCCACGATGGGTGGGGGCACATAATCTATATCAATAGAATCCTTGTAAACTGACAAAGGAACTATCTCTACAACAACCTAGTGATAGATATCATGTAGGTCTCTCACAACCCCCGTGAGATATAAATCATAAATATAATTAGTACACATCAAGATATATATAGACATAAAATCAAAACATAAAGCATGAACATAAACATAAATCATAATAGTAAATAAAATATCATCACCTAGACCTCTTTGGATGGTTGTGTAAAGATAGCCTCATCATGTGTAAGAGGCACAGAGGATGTGCTAGCCTCTCCATGACTCTAGGTGTTGGTGCATGTTTTATCTGTTGACTATGATCTAGTCACAATGAGTGGGAGATAGATCTCCCCACTCGTGAACCACTGGATCCTCATCCATTGTATCATGTCCCTCACTTATCAACTCCTCCTCCTCTGTTTCCTCCTCCAAGTCGTCATAATCATGATCTCTAGCCTCGTCATAGTCCTCATCTATCACATCTATGAATAAGTCTACAACCCTGACCCCTATCTTTCCAGTCCTATCCTCCTCCTTGTCTCTCTGATCCGGGAGTGGCCTTAAGGGATAGCTGAATGTATGAGGGTATCCTACGGTTGATATACATGGAAACCATGTCAACCTAGTGCATGTGATATGCTCCTCGCACCACACTTGCAATAATGTACAATTCACCATACTATCAACCTCATGGAATTAAAATTGCCCTAGATTATAGTACAAGTGTGCAAGGATGTTACACCCCTAGGTGTATATGGTCCTCTGCCCTGCCATCCATCAAATCATGTGAACAAGTCCTCTATCTAGATGTGATTCTCGACCATCGAGGATGAGTACTAGTGCAAAAATGAACACCATAATATGTGTACAAGTAGTAATCATTAATAAACTAGCCATGATAGCTCTATCCATGGCCCCACGATGTCATCTAGAATTAGACCTCCAAGATAGAACTATATGTTGTATTTCATTTCATGAAATGATTGATACCCTTAAAAATGGACCCTCTCACCTTGAACTGAAACTCAAAGAATGTGATGGACATCCTCTAAGGTGATTCTCATCTCGCCTGCCATCTACATCCCACCTCTCAGCCAATGCCATCAACATAGCATAATGGTACCTAATAAGGAGCATGATGTGTGCCCAATACAAGCATGTGGTCTATAATATCTATGTATCCTCCATTGAAAGTGTTAGGGCTAAGTCTTGTAAGATACAAAACTATCTACCACTAAGATGCTATTGTGACTACGACGGGATCTAACAAGAAGGTTAAAATATGTCCTATAAGAATTCTAAATTTATACATAAACAATAAAAAAATGTGTGATAAAGTTGTTCTAGTTCACTTTTCTAAAGGTCCTAGACACTTTATTTCCCTTTTGGGACACTTCACGAAGAAATGGGACACTATGCAAAAAAGTGGGACACTTCGTGACAAAAGGGGACACTTTGCGACAAAAAGGAACACTTTGCGATAAAAGGGAACACTTTGCAATAAAAGGGATACTTTGTGAACATTTTTTCCAGGGTCCTAAATTAACCTAGAAATGCATAAAAAAAAAAAATAAATGCATAAGGACAAAGCTATGAAAGAAAAAACTACTCACCTGATACTGTAGCTCACTGCGGGCTCCTTCTCTCACAAGACATCTAGTCTCGAGGGCTTGTACTCTCGTTGGTTTAGCATCTTCAATCACTCTCTACCAAATTCAAGCTACAAGAAGGTAAAAGACAAAATGATCAGAAATAACTTCACTTTTTTACTCTTATATAAGTTAAAATTAGGGTTTTACTATATTAGGGTTAAACTTTATTTTCATTCAAACTAACATAACGGGGGCTAGCGAACTCCATTTTTTACGTTGTTTATTACATTGGAATCATGATTCTTATCCCATTATCATCAAATTTATATCATTATATGGTATGGCACTTGGAAATACCCTATGATATGACTCACCTTATTCAAAGCGGTTAGACTCCTACCTTGATTCAACCTCTGTAAAGCAAGCAAAATCAAGGGGGGGCATAGGTCTACAATTGAATTTTATTTCTAGAAGGTACATAAGAGGAATTTTGGACAGCTAATGAATTCATTTTGCAAGATGAAATTCCTAACATTATGGTTTTGTAGATAGCTACAATGGGGGCTTCATTCTCCTGCATTATGAGTATTCTAAAACAAAGATCATTGTTTAGATTCCTTTAGCTTACATATGCACATAGAATTATATGGGTACTAAAGTGGGAGCTAGATGTAATGATAAAGATTGTACTCCCTTCTTGGAAATAGGGTAATTTATCATTTTATCTGTACATATTTTAGTTCCCTTTGAATCATCATTAATAGGGCCCTAGGACCCATTATTTTGGATCTTGAGGATTATTTTAACTAAAAATCTGAAAAAATCATGAAAAACATCAAGAATTCTAACAACCCACCCCAAAAATCTAGGGTTGGATTCATATGCCACCTTGGGATTATGAGCCCCCCTAGGTGGGACCCATACGCCAGAGATGGCATATGAGCCATTTGGGGCTTTTTTAGGGTTTGAGTAGGAAAATTTAAATTTTAATTCAAATTTTTGATTGATGTCAAATTTTGAGATATGAATAACAGTAAATTAGGTATAAATACCTATATAATCAAGTTTCCAAGTCATTTTTCAATCCAAGCAAGCATATTTAGAGAAATTTCAAGATCCAAGTATTCAAGAATCCTCAAGAATTCTTTCACAAGAGCATTCAAGTTTCAAAAGCAAGCAAAGTTGAATTTTTGGAGTAGCATTAAAGTGTTTGTGTAGGTTTTCAATCTCACTTTAATTCAATATCTAGCATTTTCAAGGGTTGATCATGGTTGTCCATGGTGAATCATGATGGATTCTAGGTTGGGGAGATGCAACTAGCCATCAAGCCAAGCATAATGACTTGTTTCAAAATTGATTCCATCCTCCATTATCATCCTACATTCAACATAAGCAAGGTACAAGCATCATTAGGGCTTGTTTGGAGTGAATATAGATCTCTCAAAGTGAGTCATTCATCTTCATGTTTCATTCATGCATCTCATTCTAGCACAATAGAATAGGGTTGCATTGCATTTCAGATTTCTTAATATTAGAAACACTTAATGTTAGGATCTACATTCCTATTGATATTCCTATTTCGTTATTTCTATCATGGTTTAACTACTAAACTAGGGGTTTGAATGAGGTAACCACCCCCATAAGAAAATCAAGTCTATATTATGTTTTGTAGGTCCTTTCACAGATTCAGATCTAGAAATCAGTTTAGAGGGAAAGAGGAGAGATTGGAGTATGGATATGAACTTTGAATTCTTGAAAAAGTGGAATGAGACTGATATGCCAGAAGTGGCATATGAGTCCCACTACGGGCACTTTTACAAATTTTTGCAATTCCACATACCCTTTTTCCATAAACTAGCTCATACATAGAAACTCGGATCTGGGAGTGATACACCCAAACTGGCGTATGAATCCTATTAGGCCAAAATTTTAGGTTTTTCAATTTTTTAGAGCTCATTTCAGCCTTCTTCAGATTTCTAGGTGCATACATTTCATCTCTCAACATTTTATTTTGTTTTACATGCATTTTTAGGTCACTTAGTGAAATATTGCATTGCATTAGGTTTAAGTATTATATTTTCCAATTTTTTTGTCTTTCAAAGCCCTAGCTTGGTGGTGAACCCCTCACTAGTTTACAGTTAGACCCTTGGGCAACCCTATTGCAAGATCTCTTTCTCCTTTGCATACTTTAGAATGAGATCTCTAGGGTTTCCCTTCAATGAAATGATTGTGAAGTGGGTTTTCTCTATGTCCTAAACCATATGAAAGAAAATACCCCTTTTCCATTATTTCATATCTATGTGTGGGTGTCCAAATACAAAATCAAATGGACTAACTCAAGTTGCCCCTATCCTTTATAGTTGACGGCCTCAAAGATGACATATCTTGTCTATTAGAATCAAACATGCTTTGATACCATGTTAGAATTGGCTATGGATGCCAAGATCTATGGACCAAATGGAAAGCACAAAGAAGAGAGAAAATAATATGACAATAATAAACTATATTCAATGTCAATGATAATGAAATGATTTATTTTACAATGAGAGACCCCTTGGTTATATAGCCAAGGTGAGAACATAGGCGTGCATAAAATTATGACAAGTGTCGTAATCTTATGACATGAGACAACAATGAAAAGCTACCACTCCACCTAAAATGGAAAGGTGATAATGTGATAACCACCACAAATAGTGGATCTACCACAAAAGGTGGAAACCTAATCACATGATATGTCCATGAAAGGTGGAGGTGATAGAGTGATAACATGATAAGTCCACCAAAGGTGGAAATTCTCCAACAACTCCTATGTGGCCCCTAAGTAAACTTAACTAAGGTGTAATTATGACCTAGGACAAGGTACAAAAAATTTAATTACACCAACAGCCCCCCTTAAGTGCAACTTAGGGAGAATGTACACAAATGCAAACAATGCAAGATGGGTCCTGACAACTGGGCCATGTTAGGTACCCATGTATAAATGCAATGCAATCTCTCACAAATGGAGAAAAGGAGAAAACCCAGTGGGACAAAACTCCTCCCCAAAAGAGAGATGAAATACAAAATAGAAATGCTCTCAATGATGCATGAGAAGGTGAAAACCCCATGTGAGGAAAAATACCCCCCCATAAGAGAGAATTAGAAGAGAGACAAGGCAGCCCCCCCTTAATGTTGAGTCTCTTGCAATGATGGTAGAAGCTCGACATTGAATGATGAAGATGATCCAATCTCACCGAACAACGTTCCTCCACTTAGGAAGAAACAAAACCAAAGATGTATGCAGGATGTATGATGTCTCTGAAGCATGCTCAAGTGTTTCCATGTTGAGGTCGAAAGATGACAGACTCCAAATAGGCGTTCTAGGCCACACTGCTGAAGAGTACAATCCAACATCTAGTAGAGAATAATGTAGAACATGATCCAAAGAGAAAGATATCCCCTCTAAAGACAAAGAAGCCTCCTCCAAGTGTTGTCCAAAAGTATCATGTAGAGAATGAACAAGAGGGTCAGAGTGTTCCCTCACAACAACTAAAGAAGGAGCATCTTCATCAAAGAGAAGACGAATGTCATGAATGATGTCCCCCAAATCTACAAGATGAGACTCCACAAACAAGTCTGAAATACCTGTCAAGAAGCCATCCAAAGTAGCCATATCTAGAAGACTATGTATGCCCTATTGCACTGAATCACAAGCAACCCAAACTGTGGAATCATAAGCATCATCAAATGCAACAATAAATGAGGATGTGATCTCAATAGGAGAAGGAGAAGCAAGAAGAGAAGTCTCTTTTTCAACTGGACATTCAAGACATTTGTTATACTCAAGCTCCTCTAAAGTATCATCATCATAGGGTACATTATCAACATCATTAAGGGGAATTAAACAATCTGCAACAAGATCATTTGGGAATGGAGAGATATGATGGTCTCCAAAAATCTCCCAAATCTTGGTCCAAAGTGTGTGTGGGCACTCGATATCTGAGATCTCCACAGGAATGTCCACACCAATATATGTACCAATTAATCCTACAATGTGATCATTATTATTACCCCAAATTGATTGATACCTTTCCTCCAAGACTCATAATTATCCTTATTCGGCATTACCACATTAGGATGAATAGAAAACCCCATGATACCTCCTCAAATGATCAACACAAGTGAATCAATCACAAGATTAAACCCCAAATTTACTCAATAAAAGAACCCCCAGAAATATATGAGCTTGTCACTTTATGTTTAGTGCATTTATAGTTGCCACTGCCAAAAAATAGCAAAGTGGACTTTGATCTTGGTACATGCAGATGCCAAAATAGGCCACAGATTCAAGTACAATTTTTGGTACAAAATGAGATTAATCTAATCATACCATTGAGAATTACATGAAAAATTATGCACTTTAAAAAAAAATGGCACCCAAAAATGTTACCGTAGGAGCAATTTATGAGCTCCCAAAGTTCCCAAAATGAGGAGGAAGCAGCAACACCTGTGAGAATCTACAATTTCTGGAAAAAAAAGAAGCCAAAACCAAAAATTGATTACACCACTATGAAGAGCACGAAAAATTAGCCCAAATAAAAAAAAAATTCTCGAAAAAAGGAGCCAAAATGACTAAGATATCAAGCTTTGAAGTTTGCCTTCGAAAACCAAAATGCAAATGGGAGGGGGTCCAAGAAAATCCCTATGAACAGATGACGTCACGATGACATTTACTGATGTCAACATACACTAGGAGGTTAAATTTGACGGTTTCCCGCCTATCGCCAAAAAAAAAAACCTCTGTCAAAAAATTTGGCCAGAATATTCTTGGATGCTTTCAGAATCTTTTTATTTTTTGCCGGATTTTGGTGATGCTGGCCGGATTTTTCTGTAGAGGAGGGGCCTGCTTTGGACGAATGAGATATCGCCAAGTGGCAACTTCTGCGTATCCACCTGGTATGCTGCTTTGGTAGGTCTACACAGGTACTGCGCAGTACCTGCTGCAGAAATCTTATTTATTTATTTTTTATTATTTGCTTTTTTTTTTGCAATGTCAATTTCGATTTTTAAAAAACAAAAAATTTCAATACAAATTTTTTGAAAATGAATTTTTTCATAAAAAAATTTCTGAAAATAAAATATTTTTATTTTTTCAAATCGTACCGTCGAGTAATTATGACGCCTGGGGGGTCGTACGACTCTTTGGGCAAAAAAAAATAATTTGCCTCACCAAATGACTTGCTTCGATTTGGATGATTGGACAATCAATCTTAGGGTTTTTGGCCCTTCTGGACGCGATGGCAGGGTCGAATTTGACCCAAAATGCTCTAAAAATGCAGCTACCTTCTGGATCTGGCAACCACAATTCAACTTCAAACCCTCATAGATTTGGCCTCATATATCCGATTTGGACGAAACAAAAGGCAAAATCGACTTTCTCGAACCTTTTAGATGCAATGGTGAGCTTAGATTTGCACGAGCAAGCTCTGATATAAACCTACAATAAAGAGCCAAAAATGGAACCTCCCCAAATCCGATACCTCTCTTCAGAAAAGGACTCTCCAATGACACCCAACCTGCTCTGATACCATGTTAGAATTGGCTATGGATGCCATGATCTATGGACCAGATGGAAAGCACAAAGAAGAGAGAAAATAATATGACAAGAATATACTATATTCAATGTCAATGATAATGGAATGATTTATTTTACAATGAGAGACGCCTTGGTTATATAGCCAAGGTGAGAACATAGGAGTGCATAAGATTATGACAAGTGTTGTAATCTTATGACATGAGACAACAATGAAAAGCTATCACTCCACCTAAAGTGGAAAGGTGATAATATGGTAACCACCACAAATATTGGATCTACCACAAAAGGTGGAAACCTAATCACATGATATGTCCATGAAAGGTGGAGGTGATAGAGTGATAACATGATAAGTCCATCAAAGGTGGAAATTCTCAAACAACTCCTATGTGTTACCTAAGTAAACTTAACTAAGGTGTAATTATGACCTAGTCCACCAAAGGTAGAAATTCTCCAACAACTCCTATGTGGTCCCTAAGTAAACTCAACTAAGGTGTAATTATGACTTAGGACAAGGTACAAAACATTTAATTACACCAACATTGTCTCATCCTTGATGGCCTTGGTTAATCTTGATCTATATGTTGTCTTGTGGTGGATAAGGTGACCTCCTAGTTCCTTAAACTCCCCTACTACTCACTAATCTAGACTGGGTGATCCCACAATAGTGGTTTACAATTTTTAGCTAAACTAGACACTAAAATTATTATTTTCAACTAAATCTTCACATTCGGGAACCTATAGCGGCTAAACCATGAGGAATTTTGGGATGATGCAAACTAGAGTCTCATCACATTTTTTCTGTAGATTAAAAAAATATTTTTTTCAAAAATTTTGGAATCTGATTGGACTTCTTTTTCCATCTCCCATGAAAAACTTTTTTTTCTTCAGAAAACAACATTTTGAAAAAGTGATGCACACTGTATAATGCATAAATTTTTTTTCCATGAAGGATAAAATTCTAATTATTTCAAATTTAGATTTGCAACTCCTATATCTAGTGATTCCACTTCGTAAGATAGTTTTTTATTGAATATTTTTTCTTTAATCAAGTTTCGAAGTCAAACCAGTTACAATTTAGACATAGCGCGACTGTATAACGCGTAATTTTTTTTGTATATATTGAAATTCAATTTTTTTTTGTTGGATCAAGGACTTCAATATCTGGCACACTCATATTTTTCAATTTTGTTTTTGATAATATGCTATTTTTCCACATGTGCAGAATGAAGACCTTCATTTTCAATGAAAAATATATGTTTCATAAAACTAAATAAATAAATACATAATAAAATGAAAACATATTAAAATTATATTCATTGGATAGCTCGTTTTGAGGACTGCCATAATCATTTGAAATAAATTTCAAAATAATTCATTTGATCCCCCAAAAGGTAAATCAAAAAGTGATTTTTTATCAGCATTTTGACAGGTCTAAATGAGATTCATTTATAGGTATGGTTTAAAACTAGTGAGGTTCTATCCAAGAAGGTTTTATCTAAGGTGGTTTGATCAAAACCTCCTTAATTGGAATCCTTAAAATGGATTATTTTAAGGCTTAAATCATTATATTTTCTAAAAATATGTGATTTCAGCAAAAATCAGTTCCTCTCATAAATTGTAAACCACTAGATTGTGGTAACACCCCTCTACGAGTGTGACATTATCTAAGACCTGATCTAGGTATAGTTAGGTGTGCTTTGTGAAGGTGGTACCACATCTTTGTACAACTCTCTATAGCACTAATCCTTTGAAACCTCCTAATAAAACATGCATGTAAAATGTGTACTAGGCCCACTAATAATCTTGATGAAACTAAGTGACCATTGCTCAACCCTCTACACTCTATTAACCATGGTATCTTAGAAATAAATTATGCTACATACACTTACAAGGTTTGCACCTCTAAAATTTGTGCCTATACACCATTGTCACCCCTAGCCTCAACCTCCTCCTCCATCACATCATGAATGGCCTCTCTCACAAGGACATCCTCTAGATCCTCACCGAATTCCATATCCAAAACATCCTCATCCTCTTGAACCTTACATATGGCATCGCCTACTCCTACTGAGCAACATCCTTTTCCCACACATCCTCCTCCCTCACCTCCTCCTCCTCTGTTATGGGTGGAAATTGTCTTTGAATAATAGATGGAAACCTACCTCTACCTCTTCTACTACCCCTACCTCCATCTCCTCCAATTCTCCTTCCATCATCATCCCCTATACCTCCACCTATCCCCCTCCCCCTCATCCTTCCTTGTAGTCCTTTCCATAGTCTATCTTGTCGAACTGGAACCTCAATATTTTTGAATAGAGTCAATCTATATTGAAATCACTAGGTATCACACTTTGGTGTCATACTCACATATGTGACCTCGAACTCGACACCCCATTGTATAGATTGTAATTGGTCATACTCTTGAAGTGCAACTCAAGGAATAATCATGGCCCCCCAGTGTCCCACCTCCTTAGCTGAATGAGAAAACATAGCAATAAAAATGGGAATACCATACTACTCCCTAAACTACCAAAGCATCCTATCAAATAGCTACATCTCTATAATATGTTGTTATTGAAATTTGTGTCCAATCAAATATTTGGCCTATCTATAATAAGGGAGATGTTTTGCATTATTTTTCTAGGCTACACACGACCTGTAAGGCCTCTAAATGAATCCAATAAGTAAATCAAACTCATGTAACTAGTAGCCAACATCCCCAATAGGTCTCTTAGGGACAACCCGACCATACATGAAAATCTAAGTTAGTCATGTAGGTGGGTCTCTAACAACCATTGGTTTGAACACAAAATTGTGCTCCCATGCCCACATATGGAGCAAAGTGACCCTACAACCAATAGAACAAGATCCTCTATGGGAAACACCATGAAGCTAAAATTATAGTATGGCTATAACGCAAAAGGCCCATGCATAAATTATGACTTCATCCATCATCCCTACTAGCATTCGACCCCATCCTACTAGAAATTTTTGTGCTTGCTTATCTAGCACCAAATAATTAGCTATCATGTAGTGCAAAAAATGATAATTAGGCACTCATATTTGTCTATTAGGGTGTCCCATCTAGTCTCATATTCCTTGACTCCTAGGTTATCTATATCAAATAATCTCTATATGGATGATAATATAGAATTATGGTCATAAACTACCCTCTTTCCATGAATGGGAATGTGAATGATACACCATACATCCTCTAGTGTAGCTATTGCCTCTCCAGTAGGCTGATGAAATGAACTAGTCTTACACTACCATTTCTTCACCAATGTGGTAATCAACCCCTTGTTAGCCTTGATCTCAAGCATGAAGGTGACATAATATACAGTAAGAGCAGGCTGAGTAGCTCTCTTTTCCATGTCCAAATGACCATGAAGCACCATAGATGAAAACTAACTCTCACAAGTATATAATGGTAGTAGTCTCACTTGTGCTCAAAAAATACATTGCATCAATCATGACACCTAGATAAAGCTATTTAATCTTTTGAACCTTGAAATTTTAATTTTTCTAAAAAATTATTTGATTGAGAAATAGATAGATGCATCACTTTTCACAAATGTAGCACACAATACAATTTCAATTTTCCATAACAAATATGTCCCACTATCCTACAACTGCATCACCGAAATACACGTGTTGTTAAACGGAATACAAATGCATTACCAAAAAACATTTGCAGACCATAATAATGATTTTGGTACCATAAGATAAATGCAGTGTACATTTGCACATGTGGTGCTAGACTTTACACATTTGGTGTTGATGACTATAAATGCAACAAAAGATTCTATATTGCATCCACTTCTCAATTTTTTAGCCCTAAATTCTAGCCAAAAATGTAAAAAAACCAAATGTAGGAAAGGATACATAATGTGTCACTTGAGCCCTTTGGTTGCCCATAAGTTTTCATCGTCCACTTGTGATGACTAGCTTCTAGAATTCCCTTCATAGCTTTGTTTCTCTACTGCTAATGCTCACTCGTCTCCTCTCAAATTTTTAAAATCACAATGCACAAATGAGGAAAATGACTCCCCAAATACCTATTTATAGACCTTTCATGACCTAATGGACCCCCCTCATAATTGGATGCACTAGATGTGCCACTAAATTATTCATATGGTTGCCTAAATTGACCTATAAACATAATTTTTTATTATATATAACATATTAAATTAGCTTGTCAAAAATATTGCTGATTTTTTTGGAATATTTTAGAATTTTTCCAAATTTCTCGAGGGGGAACCACACTACCCCACTTCCACTGGGGCATACTAGAGTAGGTTTTAAACATTATTTTTTGGATTTTTTTTGAAACAATGCTTTAAATCACATTGTATCAAAGAGGGGAAAAATGTAGATACCTAGAATTGTCCTAGCCTACAAGTAACACTTTTACACTAATTATTGTCCTATTCCCAATTATTTAATTATTATCGAGTTTCATATTCTATTATTAATTAAATAATTTTATATTCTTTAATTAATTCACTTTATCTTTAATCTTCCTCGATTAATTAATTAAATTCTATTTATTTATGTATGTCTTTAATTATCTTTATTCTTCTAAATTAATTAAATAAATTAATATTATTTAATTAATCATTCATTATCCCTTTCTAAATTAAATAATTACTTTAATTATTTAATTATCCTATTATTTTTTAACATTATCCATTCTTCAAAAATAAATATTTAAATTAATTATTTTATCTATTTAATTTCACTTGCACATTCCTTTAAAAATTTATTTATTTAATTGATTATTATATCTCTTGCATTCCCACCTTTTTTCTAATGAAAAATTTCTCTAACTTGACTGACTAATCAATTTTAGTCTACCGATCAATCAAACTAGTTTACTCCCACTTAATGTAAGTTAATAAAGCAATCAATTCCCTTAACTAATTCATGTAAAAAAATAACTCAAATCATGCAACTAGTTGCATTCAATTAACTGATCAATTAATTCCTCTCATGGATTCTCCACCCTTGATCTCTTTAGTCCTTCTTTCGCTCTTGAGCATTCATCCAAATCAGACTTCTCTATAAAATAAGCCTTCATTCTCATTTGAAATCTAACCATGAATCTTCAATATTTTACATTCTTTATCATATTTAGTATTCATTTGAGCTTGAAGCAATATAGTGCACATATAACAAGAAAAGGAAAAATGGAGATGAATTAATCATGACATAAGGAAGGTATATTATTTGATTTTTTATCTTATTTCTCATGTTTTATTGTTCTTTATTTCTAGATTAGGTGTGGATTTTTTTGAATCTCAGTTAATTGTTGCTAGTTTATAATTCTTGTTGTTTAAACTTGGTTTTTAGATGTAGAAGGGACATTAGGGATTAGAAGTTATCTCAATATCCACTTGGCTCCAAACCTCTATGGAAGAGATAGAATGGAGAATTATGGTTTTGATCCCTATTTTGGGGGTGTGTGATTATGATTAATTGACTTTGAATTGACCAAATTATATGATGTCATGTTTTCCCTAGTTTAACTATGAAAATATAGTAAACTAAGATAATTTTTGAGAAATGTAAAATTGAAAGATAAAATCCAATTCTAGAAATGTGAAGGGTACAAACAAAGGAACATGTCATATAAATTTGAGGCTAAAATGTATGTTCAGAGGCATGGTGGACCCTATCCTAGCTTCTAGATTTTTATGATCTTATTTCACAAGCCTATAACTTTTGGTCTATTATTCTTCTTCTTTTGGAGTAACTCTCGAAACTTCATCTATTACTCTTAAAATCCACTTTCCATGTCTTGATAACTTGTAGGATTTGAATGCATGAAAGATAAATTAGTGCTTAATTTCCCCCAATTTTCTTTAGATTTGGAAAGTGGCACTCGTGAAAGAGGGGTAAAGGTTATGTTGTATAGGGGCTTTCCCAACTCAAACCCTTTTTTGGTATTTGTACCTCCACAATAGTTATGATGATGAATAAAGAGAGCTTACTGTCAATTGGTAAAAAAAATATTGAATTGACTAATGCTACAACTCACCACTTAGATTTGTATTCCTTGATGGACTAAATTTAAGTACTCATCACCTTCAAGGAGAACTATTTTCTTGATTTATAGTCCTACAAGTGTTAGTACTCACAAAAAATATGAACAAAAACATGAACACATAAAAACATGATAATCGATTGACATGATGCTTGATTGAAATGAATATTGAATTAATCTTAATAATTATGCTCTTGATTTCTCTTCATTTTTTTCAGGATGATCAATTTTTCTCAATTAATGTGCTAGGATTAAAATGGTGAAAATGAATATTATTTATAGTAAATTCTTCTAATTTCCCAAAAATCAAATGTTGACAGCCAACAACTGAAATGAGAAACTCGAATAATAAAATATCAAAATTGACATATCCAAAGTGGGGTTAAAAAGGGCTAGACAAGGGTGTGGGACACGCTACTCTAGACCCATCCTTTTTGGGGACTTAAATATCAAGGGAAAACATTAAATACCTATTTACATTCCCATCATTTTATTTTTTGAAGATATATATAAAACAACTAATTAAATGCATAATTAGGTGTAAGCGCATAGAGGGAGGTAAACCTAGAGTGAAATTTTCAAGGGTGACAATTTTCAATGCTATAGTAAGTATATTGATGGAGCATGAGAGCATGCTAGAGATTCATGTATGGCTATGGTGGTGTATTTGATTGATTGACCCTTATGCAATGTATATAAAAAGTGGGATAATGTTAGGATTTGATGTTGTACACCATTTCATAAATGTGATATTATAGTATTGTAATTAAATAATTGTTTAGCTGTGGTGCATCTAGGAGGTGTGTTTAGCCACATTAGGTAATTATTTGGGGACAATTGTAAATTTATATTGTAACATTGTGCTATCAATTAATGTGTGTGGGAGATGAGATAATAATTTAATATTTGGGGAAATAATTTAATAATGTAAAATATTTGTACCAAATAGAATATTTGTACCAAATTATATTAAAAGTGGGATCAATGTTTTTGTTCACATGGTTTTGTACCACATGGTTTTATCTTACCATTTGGTTGTATTTTTGTGAGCTTATGTCTTTAAAAGAAAACACGTGTTTAGTGGTTAAGTTTGACCAAATGAGTTGGTTTTCATTATTGATTCTTTCTAAGGAGTGCATATTTGAAGCATAATATGGGATGTGTGTATTTATGCTTGGACACATGGAGGATTCATTGGAGAGGCCTGATGCTTCAAAATTATTCATTGTAACTCTGTAAGTGCATGTATTATCTTATTATTGAATAATACATGGAGTATGAATGATTTTGGAGGTTGAGTTTTTCCCTCTTGAGTTTATTTCTAGGGCATACCTTGTGTTATCATGTGTCTTGTCTATTTTGATCTATGTAGTTAGTTATTTTTTAATCTTGTATGCATGTTTTCTCTCATGGGTTTATGTAGGAAATAAATTAAATGAATGAGGTATTTATGCATTATTTTTTAGCAATATTTACCAACTTCATCTATAATTTTCCTATTAATAACCTCCTTCAATGAATGTTGTAAGAGGTACTGCTTCTTTTTTGTTTGTCAAATTGATTCAATAAAGAGAAGATACTTAGATAATTATTATATTTGATGGAATATTAGATTAATGCTTGATTTTTGTATCCATCCTTTTTGCATAGTTTTTAAATTACCACATATCAATTTAAAAAATTAAATGGGTTAGAATGTTTTGAGTAGGAAAATTGATCCTAGATCCAATTAGATTAACTATAATTATCTCATTTTCACTTGACTCAACATTAAACATAAATTAGCTAAGGCTTGATGATTGGAAAGCTACTACCACAATGGAGAGCCAATTTCCTAGGTTTTATGTTGTCTTGATTTGTGAGGATGATAAATTTGATATGTGATTTGATAGGCCTATTTGAAATGTAACCCTATATCTAAAAATTTAATTTAGTAAAAAAATCTAAAAAAATGACAATAATGAGGAACTTGCACTATGAATTTGAGACTGAATTGGCTGGTCTAGGATTTGATGTTCCCTTGAATGAACTCTTTATTTATTGAATCTAAAAATTTTAAACAATTGACTAAGGTCTACACTATATTTTTTGAGATTTTCACTTGTTGAAACATCGAAATCTAACCTACACACATTAAAATAGGGGAAAAGGTTATGTTGTTTAGGGTCTTGCCCAAGTCAAACCCAATGTTGGTATTTATACCTCCACATACAATGATTGATGATGGTAAAGAGGTCATACCCTAGGCTAGGAAGAAGCCAAAATAATAATAATTTGATTGAAATAATGAATGATAAATAAAAATGTCACCTTGATGTGAAACCCTTGATGAAGAGAGGTTACACAAGTTTCCATAAACATTGATTGATAGATTCCCTGATTCCTTGATATACTTGAAAAAGTTTATTTCATAAATAATAATTGATTTGTAAAAATATCATGTAGAGGATAAATCCATACATATTCATGATTTGGCATGATTGATCATAATATATCCTTGCACATAAAAATTTCCATTCTTCTTTATGTCTTGAAAACTTGAACTTGGTTGATGAAATTGCTGTAATAATGTTGTTATTTCTACCCTTGATTTCTCTTGACTTATTTTAGGTTCCTCAATTTGATCCATATATTTTATAGGATTTCAAATGATAAAATGACTAGTATTTATATGTAAATATTCTAATTTCCCAAATATTAAATATTGATGGTCGATAAATGAAATTGGAAATTTAAATAATAAAATAATAGCACCGATATATTCAAATTTGGAGCCAAAAGTGTTGGTCTAGGGCATGGGGTACCCTAGACTAGACCCATCCTTTTCAGGGCCAAAAGTATCGAGGGAAAAATATTAAATGCATAATTTAAGTTTCCATATTTTATTTTTTGAAGATGTTTATGAAATAGGTAATTAAGTGCATAATTAGGTCCAATCACATAGGAGGGAGCAATACCTAGTGTCAAATTATCAAGGGTGAGAATTTTTGACACTACATTTAGCCCCCACTTTAGTGAGAGTATGAACTTACGATAAAATCACACTAAAGTAGGAATATGTCAATAGAGGTTCAATAATCCAAATATGGAAGAGATATGATGGAATTGGATCTAAGGTATGTTATAGCCCCTAGGATTCAAGATCCTATGTCAAGACAACATAAGGACAAAGGAACACACATGTATGAGATGCAATGTAGTATGAAAAACATGAAGAATACACAATGAAGACACACAACATGTACATAATAAAAATAAAAAAATAATGTAAAAATAATGTAAATAATAATACATAATAAAAACACAAACACACAAGTTAGTACTATAAAGGATTCAAGTTTGTAAGGCAAATAGACCTCAGTCTTAGAGTTGTCTCAAATACCAAACACCATCTCTCAAATGTGTTGTTTACACAAAATGCTATTGTCATAAGGATGTAAAGCCACTCATGAAACACATGGCTCCATTGGAAAGAAAGGTGTGTTATTCTAGATGGCCATGTAAAATTCTCAAGTTCACGAATCAACAAGATTCATTATGCCAAATCCATGGACTATTTTTCCAATCAATACTTCAAGGAGTACATAAATATTCAACGTCATGGGGGATGAATCAATGATTAACATCACAAGAGAAAAAATGATAACCATGCCTTGAAAGGGGTGTTTAACAAAACCACCACAAAAGAGGCATCTCAAAAGACATCTATTAAATGAATAGGGTGATATGCCCCCTTAGAATTTCAACATAATTGCTATGTTGGTATTTAAAGGAAAAAGATGGGAAGAGGGGATCCTTAAAAATAATACACGCCTCCCAAAACCTAGTTATCATTTCCCCCAAATTTTAGAGGAAAAAACAACCATACAAGAGACTATCATGTTGTTATAATGGATAACATGGTTGTATGCAAGAGTGTAGCTCACCATGAATGGAAATGAAAAAACACATGAAACTAAAAAATGCCAGTTAGTGAGGAGAAACATCATAGTAGAGATCATTATTATTTAGAAGGATTAGGTTCATCAACACATGGAAGAGGACCACAATCACTAAGTTGTTACATTTTACTACTCAAGGCCTAACATTCGTTTATGGAATAACCATGTACTCAATGATATGCACAAAAAGAGTTATTGATATAATATTTCGTATGAGTTCGAGGAGGAAGAGTAATCAAGGAATATTTGATGAGCCTCAAAAAAATATTATCTTGCTTTGATAAAGGTGTAGGAGACAATTTTTTATCTTGTGAAGAAAATATTTCTCACTTGCCACATGATGTTTTATAATAGTAGACAATGGAAAATGAGATGTGGACAAAGGAGAGGAAGACTAGAAAACTAAACCCATTCTTGAAAGATATGTAATAGACTTCACATAATCCTTAATTCCTTGTTCTATATTTTCATTCTATCCATTTTTAGAAAGTATTTTATATCCACTTGCCCATAATATTATTCCAACTCATATGTAGAAGTATTTTCTAAATTCTTATGAGAAGAATTAATTATTTCACAAGAATGCAAATCCTCTTTAAATTTTTAAATTTAGGTATCACCAACACACAAGGGATGAAAGATAAAGAGCCCCCATCACCATTAAGGAGTGATATTTTTGGATTTATAGATGTAGAAAAATATTGAGTAACTGAAACACAACACTCCTTAGGTTAAGATTGTGAGATTCCTTATTCTCCCACTTGAAGGAGGTTGTAAAATATAATGAATCCCAATCATCACCAAGTCATGCATTTGATGATGAATCATTATTATGATTATTATTTGTACTAGAGATGCTATAATATTTGAATCTTTAGGCTTTGATGGTGATACTTTAGATTCCTTAATGAAATGAGGTGTAAAATTTAAAGATACCCAATAATAATCACCCCAGATTGTACCCATAGTATCATTACCATTGGGAGATAATGCCTCAACTTTTGAAGAAATAATTAAAGTATTAATAGAGTTGGAATTGAGGTTCAGCTTCAGTTTGTGAATTATAGATTTTTTCATCCACTTTTACTCTATATACTTTATTATTATATTCATATTTAATATCACAGTAAAGAGTAAACGTGACTCCTTTCATGGCATGAATCCATGGTCTACCTAGGAGAATATTATATGAAAGTGGCTTTGGCATGATATGGATAGGGGTAGGAAAAACAATGGGTCCTACCCTAATAGGTAGTGTGATTGTCCCCAAAGGTTGTCGACTAACATTATCAAAGCCACAAATAGAAATATCATTAGTTCTTATGATGGATGAGTTTCCAAATACACACAATCTGGAACTGATTTATTGGTTCTCTCTCACTCTCAATCAAATAGATACCAAATTAAATCAAGAAATGATAATATAGAATGCATTAAAACTAAACGAAAAGCTATCCAATTTTTGTTAATATTTATTCAATGCCTCGAACTAGGCTGACATAGATACACTGCAAAAATTATATAAAATAACTTAGGGTATACACAGATAATGGTTTTCTCACACCATAATTTTCCACCCACATATTTCCTCCCCATTCATCTCTCATGGACACTCTCTATCCTTTCCTTCCGGCCTAATCCACTCTTGATTCCCTTCACCAACTCTTAATAATGACCTCTCAAATCTTTTCGACCTCCTCACTTTCCATCTTGTCGTTGCATTTTATTCATTATCGGATGTGCCCTTCAACTTCTTAATCAACACCCCTTAATATTTGGCCCCTTTCTAATGGTCATTCCTTCTAGACTCCTTAATCATTCCTCTAAATTACCAATGACTACCTATAGGGTATGTGTAGGATCATCATGGAAAAACATGCCCTTAAGTGGTGATGAAAATTTAGAAAATTAGAGTTAGGCAACTTGACGTAAAAAATTTAATAAGCTATCTATATTATTTTAAAAACATGTAAGAATAGAATCTATAGAAAATTAAATTTAGTTTCTAAACTACTAGGTTTATTTAAATAAAAATCTATTTGGTGAAAATTTGAAATTTCAATATAGTAGGTGTCTATCTGACCACCCTAACAATGATAAAATGATAATATTCTTTTATAAGAATTGAGATATAAGTAGAGGACTCATGTCTTGATGTGATGCATATTTTTTTGTAATATTTTTTTAAGTAAAATATTAATTATGAATTTTTTATTACAAATTTTAAAAAATATAAAAACTCATACATATGACAACCTTAACTTGGTCAAAACTTCATGAAATTCAATTTTTTTAAAATCCTATAGTATGTGAAGCATAGAATGTGATGCATGTTTCAGATTCAAAAAATGTGATACTGTTTGAAAGCTATAGATGTTTTTCAACCATCCTATCAATCAGGACTTTAGTCACAATTCAAATAGAAAATGAATAATAATTATTTATTAAATTCAAAGTAAAACATAATCTATATTGGTGGGAAGTTGAGAATCTCCTTGAAAAACCCTTTTTTTTATCAATTTTGGATTAAAAAAAATCATCAGCCATATGGGCCATCATATCGCCACTTTTTGGCCAATCACGATCTTGCACATACCCTATAACACCTTAGGAAACACACACCTCTATAATGGCAATGGATTCAAACATAACTAATAAAACTAAATCATCACACCAAAACAATTGAACTAATTATCAATCACCAAACTGACACGTTTACTATCAAGTTTGGTAGATAAAATCCATCCCCTTGCTACCATGGGTTCCTATCCCTCGAGAGATAGTAAATTCTACATATTTATGACAAGAAGCTATATTGCATTGTGATAGGAATCTACACAACAAAACACCAAACTACACAGCAAAAACCCCAAACTATTGAAACCAAAACAAAACACAAACAAAAATTTGATGAAGAGAGATGCACTTGCATCAGACTCAACATGAGACTAGAAAACTAATGGGCTCCTACACATGAATTCCATGATGGAAACTTCAGTTCCACTTTATTTTTCCTCACCTTCCAGTTGTTCAACCTTCACAATTCTTGACACACATACTTGCATTTTTGCCTTCGATGTTTCTCAATTTACATATTTGTCTGTTTCTTTCTTTCTATGCATAATTTCTCCATTGATTCTCTATATCAACTTCAAATCTCGACCATTCTGACTCATCATCACGATCTTCCATTGGAATCACCTCAAATGAAAAAAAAACTTCATCCTTTCTTTGTGTAAAATCAATTACCTCTTGAATCTTCACTACTGCAGCCAATAAATCATCTATACCTTCTCCATCTATCGGTTCATCCACTACAATATTAACTAAAACTTCGATATTTTCTTTCTCTATTGTAATCACCTTTACCAAGTCCACACTTCCACCTACCAAATTTCCTTTCAAACCATTTTGCACTCCTGATTGCTCATCCTCTTTTGCAAACATGGGTTGCTTTTCATTTTCATTACAATTGTCATCTTCAAAAATAAAAGCATCTACTATATTTTCTCTAGCATCAAACTTTGAATTACTTTGAGTATCAAAATAATCAATTTCAAACCTCTGAGAATCCATATTTTTTCCATTTTTTGTCACTTGGAAATCTTCTTCCTTAACATCTACAAAATTTCCATAGTCTTCATTATCAACATTTGTGTCTTTGACATGAGTTAGCTATACTTCAAGCTCACTTTTCTTGGCTTTCTTCGAATGTATTCCAATCACCATAGTGTTAGGGAAATCATAGTTTTCCAATGCATCCATTCAACTTGAAATGTTTTACAATTCCTCATATAGCTTCCTCTTCTCCATACCACCCCAATATCTATCCCAAGACGGGATTATCATGAGTCTTATAACTGCAATCTTCATCCTCTTCACCGCTAAAATACTTTGCAACTCTGACACATAGCAAGGGTATTCAAACTCTTATCACTCACAATCAATCACTCTTTCAGGATTTTAGAAATCAATTGCTAGGTTTTGTTTCACAAGCCTTCATTTCTCCTTGTAACCTTTCAAACATGACTTTTCTAACATAACTTGTGAGGCAAAAAGGGTCTTCAAAATATAAACATATTTTTGGATACCCTTTAAGACATACTTAGACATATCTCAAAACCAGGTGGGGTCACTTTGTATGGAAAGTTCAAAATTTGGACTTTCCTCTTGCTTTACCTAGGCCTAATTGACAATTAGGCATGCTCTACTTGTGTAGATGGTTTCAAAATATCTCAACGCTTATTCTAACACTCTCCACACATCACTCATGGCCCAAAACATTAATTCAAGTCAACTAGGTCAATCTCCAAAAGCATTTTCAACAAATACCCTAGCCTCTAGGGTTTCTAAGCCTAATACATGAAGATATTAGGCCATGACAACGACCCCACACGTGCCAAACCCCATCTTCTACCCCTACAAGTTTAGAAAACCAGATAACAACACTATACAAGCCATTCCGCCAAGTTTCAAGAGTTTCTATTGGTGGAATGGGGAGATTAAATACATTTTTCTTTTCTTCAAGCTACCCTATCTAGGGTTTAGAGCAGTCTACAGAAAAATGATCACAACTTACTCAAAACAAAATGAAATGGCATGCAACCACCACCAAAAGTAAGTAGATTTAGTACTTTATCAACTCCAATTAGTTTAAGTGCATTTTGAGGTCGTACAAAACCATACAAGTCTATGTAATAGTAAAGAATGTTCTGAAATGCAGAAAACAAAGTTTCTTATTGCTTCAATCTCCAAAATTCTACATCAAAAAGTTGTGCTGACTAGACAAGGCCTTTTTAAAACATTTGCAACCATATTCACAACTGATTTTCAAATTCCAACGATTCATCTTCCACTTGACAACAAAATGCAAAAATTGTTTTTTGCAACTTTGACAACATTGACAACATTGACACTTTTTACATTTGCACACTAACTCACCCCTAAGAACTCAAACTAGACTCAAACAAACATGAAATTGTCTTCTTACACCTTATTACATGAAAACATCACAATACAAAGCAAAATTACAACTTTTGATCCTTGGAGGCATGACAACTTGTGGGTGTCCCTACACCACACTCTCTTGGTAGTTTGCCCACATGCACTTCTTTCTCTTTACGACCTGCAGGTCCTAGCTAAGTTGCCTCAATTCGATGATCCAATCAGTGATCAGAACCTTCTATGCTTTGATACCATTTGGTTGAGGAGTTTCCAAACACACACGATCTAGAACCGATTCAATGGTTCTCTCTCTCTCAATGGAACAAATACCAAATTAAATCAATAAATGATAACATAGAACATTTTAAAACCGAACGACAAGCTATCCATTCTTTGTTAATCTTTATTCAATGCCTCGAACTAGGCTAACATAGATACAATGCAAAAATTATTTAAAAGAACTCAACGTTTACATAGATAACGGTTCGCTCACACCACACTTTACCACCCACATCTTTCCTCCTCATTCCGCGCTCATGGCCACTCTCTATCCTTGCCTTCCAACCTCATCCACTCTTGATTCCCTTCGCCAACTCTTAATAATGGCCTCTAAAATCTCTTCGGCCTCTTCACTTTCCATCTTTCCACTGTATTCTATTCATTATTGGTCGGGCCCTTCAACTTCTTAATCGATGCCTCTTAATCTTCGACCCCTTCCTAATGTTCGTGCCTTTTGGACTCCTTAACCGCTTCCTCCAATTCACCAACGACTGCCTATAACGCCTTAGGATACACATACCTCTATAAAGGCAATGACTTCAAACATAACTAATGAAATTGAATCTTCACACCAAAATAATTGGACTTTTTATTGATCACCAAACTGACACGTTCACTATTGGGTTTGAGAGATAAAAACCGTCCCCTTGCTGCCATTGGTTCCTGTCCCTCGGGTGACAGGAACTTTCGCATCTTTGCAACAGGAAGCTAGATTACATTGCGACAGGTAGCTGCACCATAAAACCCGCAAACTACCGAAACTGAAACAAAACACAAACTAAAATTTGATGGAGAGCGATGCCCCTGCATCATCTTATGAGAGCCTTATCCAAACTAAGTTTATCTAGAAGAATCATGCTACAAACATTAATACTTGATTCATTATTAATAAGTGTATGTCTAACCCCATTTTTATTAATGGAAATACATATCATTAGAGCTTCATGTATGTTTTAAACCTCAAGCGATGGTAATTCATGTTGCAGGAACGCAATATCCAACATTGTTGCTTGCATGCAATCAAACAAAGCTGCTAAAACATTCGATTTGACAGAAGGTGAGATATTAATCTTCTAAAAAGCCTTTTGGAACATTTTGTGATATGT
Organism: Sequoiadendron giganteum; assembly: GCA_007115665.2. Taxonomy (NCBI): domain Eukaryota; kingdom Viridiplantae; phylum Streptophyta; class Pinopsida; order Cupressales; family Cupressaceae; genus Sequoiadendron; species Sequoiadendron giganteum. The sequence continues at coordinate 914,481,740 of CM021100.1, read as the reverse complement.
AGGTGATGTTTGAGTCAGGTCCCAAAGGGAGATCTTGGTTGGAGTATTACAAAAAAATTCAATAAGATCATATTACCTTTACGTTGAGGAAGGCTAGGTGGGCATTGAAGATATGGCTTGAGTAATGGAATGGATGTTGGCATTTGTTTTGGTTGCTTATTATTTCTAATGTTATATGTGTGAGAAATTGCATGATAACTTGGTTTCTTCAACACATTTTATTGCACATGATTATAGTGAGTTGTTTTGTATTTAGTTTAGGATATGGCTATGAGATTTAGGGGGTCCCATAATGAGAGGAGTTTTAGGAGGTCCAATAATTAATTGTGGTTTCATAATTTAAATTTTTTAGCAATCATTTATCAATGGAGGACCTAATTTTTAACCTTCATTCATGCAAGCCACCTTAATGTTCATGTAAAGACCTAATATAGCTCCAAGTGATACCATTCTATAATATGATTCAATGACATTAAATATCTTGATCAAACTATAGTATGAAATCATTTATAATTGAAATACAACATTCTAGGATACTAAACCATTTCATATCAAGATATATTTATCAAACACAAGAATACACATGTTTAGAAACATATTCACTAATATTATACCTAAAGTTATAATTTAATGGAACTTCATACCAAATTTCATTGTCCTTTATCTATTGCACTAGCAATAATGATAAAAAAATATTATCATAGTTCTAAGAACTATCTTCTTCTTGACAATTACACCATATAAACTATAGAACATTATTTATTTGTAAGGAATCATAATTTATATCTAGTACATCAATCCATAATGGAAACATACATAAGAAGTTACACTAGCCTAATCATAATTACCATATTCAGATACAAATAAATATAAGGTTATATCCTTCCCATTCAGAATATTTAAGAACATAATTTAGATATAATGTTATATAGTTTATCTGGTATTGCATTAATCTCATTAATCATTAAAAGAACCAATGACCACAAAGAAGATTTAATCAAGCACGGATAATGCATAAGTTCCTCACATCTTATTAGACAATCAAGGGTTTCCTTATAAAGGAGAAATATCCAAGTGCTAAACAAAATATCAGAAAAATATCTAGAAAATATCTAGGCTATGTCAATGAGTCATACAATAATAAATGCCTAAGTAGGCTTAGGTCAACCTATGTGTAAGCAAGCATTAATGCATACACTGACACCCCCCCTTAAGCATAAATTAGGTGGGTATGGATAAAATGGGTCCCGGCTACTAGCCTGATGAGGTACCCATGCACAAAGTAATCTCTCATGAAATGGAGAAAAGTAGAAAACCCTATGGGAAAAAACTACCCTCCAAAAGAGAGAAAAGATGCATTAAAATTATACACATGAAGAAGTACTACTTCTTTCACTATGTACAATATATGATTTCCTCCATAATAGAGAAAATGATAGAAGTTCTATGAGACCCCCCCATAATATATGTCCTGCTACATTAAAGTTGGATAGTTGACAGAGGATGTAGATGTAGTTCCAAGAACGCTTCACAATATTCCTTCCCTTAGGAATTAATGAAACCAATTGAAGATGCAGGATATCTTCCCATGTGAGAAGATGTATGTATGATCTTGAATAGAGTTGAAGCTCATCCAAGAATGATGATGATGGTGCCCATAATGTCTTTGAATGTTGCTTAGGAATCTCCAACCCAATTTTTACATGTGACGAATATTGATGGAATGAATCAAGTATCATAGAAGATTCTATAATAGGGACCACAAGAACAATAAATGTATGGGGATAATTGGAACCATAAGAATCTGATACTGTCACTATAGAAGTCAATTTAGGTGAAGGAGGATCAATCATATCTAAATAAGACACGACTGATGCAACTTTATTGAAGTTGTCATTAAAAAGAAGACTGATGTCCTCAATGTGTTCTTCCATGTCAACAATGCGAGACTCTATGAAAAGAAATGAAATATCGAGTAGATATGTATCCCAATAAGAAATGCTAGGAAGACTAATATCCCGTCGCAAAGAAGTGTTGGAAGCTCTCAAAGAAATGACTCTGAAATCCGATGAAGGAACAGGAGGAGATGGAGGTATGATGATTTCCTCTGTGTCAACTGGACACTCTCTATTTGAATCAAGATTTAGGTTGTGATTTGTGATCATAGTAGGATCATGTGGGAATGGAGAAACATCGAAGTCTCCATATATTTTCCAAATTTTGATCCATAATGCATGTGGACATTCAATATCCATGATGACATACAAAGTGTCATCCATAATATGTAAACCAATTAATCCATGAATATGATCATGAATACTAAACCATTTATCCTTTTGAGTTTGTTTACCTAGTTCAGGGATAAGTCCATACAAATATGGCATGAGATTATGGAACCTGGGATGTTTCAAGATTCCTTCACACCAAGACTTATAGTTTCCTGGTTTTAGGTTGATTACAAAAGAATGGGTTTCATATCCCATGATTAGAAACAAGTTAATTCCTGTAAGACAATAGAAAATCAAAAAATTAAGAACCCCTCCAGATTAGATGACCCCCCCTAGTTTGGCACTTTATAAGTTAGTACATTTTACAAATGTCACATTCATTGTAAAAGAATATTCCTCTTTTACAAATTTTTAACTATGACAACAAAAATTCTAACTCCCCTCCCTTACAAGCTTTCAATGAGCTAGATAAATAACCACACCATTAAAAGCTTAATATAGACATTAACATCCATTTTAACAAAATGTGAATTTTAATGCTAAAAATATAAATGCCTATGGGAGATAATAATCAAGGCTATGGACGCCAAGTGAGTTAGAAAATTTATAAAAAATGCCTTAGGTAACATTTATATAAAAATATAAATGCATTTTGCTAAAAAAGAAAAGTTTAGAAAGCCCAAATTTAAGGCTGGGGCCTCCAACTAAAAAAAAGATCAATACTTTTAGGGCATAATACCCAAAGAGAGCAGAGGTGGCCAGGTAGGTACAATGGTTGTTTGCACAGGGAGGATGACTTTAGGGGCTGGCGAATACAAAAGTGTGGGTTGCTTCCTACAGTGGAACAAACTCAGGGAATGATCCTCCAAATCACCATTGGATCGATGTCTCAAACAAAAAGGTGAGTGCTCCAAAGAAGTGACGTCCACCCCCAATCCTGGCCTCAGTCGGAAAATATCGCCTCTGTTTCAAAATCACAGCCAACAAAGCCACATGGTCTCAAATGAATAAGACTAGGAAAAAGAACCAATCATGGCCTCCTTCTATAAGATGTGCCTTCAAAAAAGCATTCACGATGGCCTACAACAATAGAACACGCCTGCTCTAGAATTGAGTCTTCTAAAGAAGCTCGAAACTGCCAAAGAATGGCAGGGGTCGCAGTTTGGCTAAAGCCTCTAAATTTCCCCTCAATCTCGTCATGCAGAATGCAACTGGGAAAGCACGCCTCTTTGGAGAGAGAATGAACCGTCACCAATCATTGATTCATAAGCTGCAAATTTACCATTCACTTTATGCATAAACTATATGGCCTGTTGAAGTGTTGTGCACCCATGAGTAGCTCCGAGTCGAAGAAACAGGGGACATATCTCCACAACCAACCAGTGGTGATTCGCCTCCCATGGATGATTCCCAATAATCACAGATGCGTACTCTGCAAATGAGTCAAACGGTGAAGGGAAAATGCCAAAAACTATATGGCCTAAGAACTCTTTTTTCAGCTCTGATACCATGAAAGAACCAATGATCACAAAGAAGATTTAATAAGTAAACATAATGCATAATTTCCTCACATCTTATTACAGAGTCAAGGGTCTCCTTAAATAAAGGAGAAATATCCAAGTCCTAAACAAAATATCAAGAAAATATCAAGAGAGGAAAATATCATGAAAATATCTAGAAAATATCTAGGCTATGCCAATGAGTCATGTAGTAATAAATGCCTAAGTAGGCTTAGGTCAACCTATGTGTAAGCAAGCATTAATGTATACACTGACAATCATATGTCCAATACACTTGAAGGTATAATTTAAACCATGCCACTATACATTCACAACACACTCATAGAGAATGTATTACAAATATTGTGTAAATTATGTTATGAAATATTAATCTTATCTTACCATGTATGCATCTAATATTATTTCAAATGTTAACCATATAATGGTTTTAATGTATACTTATAATTGACCACTATAATAATAATTCACTCATCAATTATAATTAATCATGGTAGTTAAGGAAATATTTCTACAAGCTACTTTAGAACATATTGAATTAAATATTATTATTAGTTTTAATCTTTAATTATTGAGTGTTATATTTATAATCAATAATCTCAATCCTCTAACTAATAATTTCTCATAATTTAGGTAGTCCAAATCATACAATGTTGTTACAAGGAAAAATTGAAAACATAAATTGCCTTATAGTAATGGCCATTATAATCGAACCATCAACTTTCTATTGAATATAACACCACAAAGAATCCATCCTCTTAGTATCATTATTTTCATAAAGCCCCTTATAATGTATAAAATCCAATATAGATAATAAAGAAAAATAACTATGATCTAGCTTTCAAATAGGTTCATGTTACATTAGATAGAGAAGCTTTCCCTTGGTTTAACATCTAATAAGTATATTTAAAGCCATAAATTATTTATCTATATCCATTATTCTTAGACAAGATGAAAAGGGAGTTTGAATCACAACCCAATATTTTTTTTAGATTGAAAATCTAATTTACAAGTTCAAATTTTTCCAAAAAAATTCTCTCTATGAAATAATTTATTTTTTACATATTTAGAAATTCAAGGTATAAGTTCTTTATTTTTTTAATTCTTCTAGAGTGCAATCCAACTTTTATTTCTATAATATAACAAATGATCGTAGTAGAAATCCTATCAAATACAAATTTTTCATGATTGATCAAATAATTTTATAATTAAAGTTTATGAATTCCTTGAGAATATTTATTGTGTCCTCGTATTTTTATTTGAAAACATATATTCTTATCTATCATAGCTCTAAAAATTGGACTAAAATCAACCCAACTCTTCTAGCAATGAAGGCTACCTAGGCATACACAATAGAAAGTGAAAAAAAAAGAGAGAAAATATGATACTTATTAAATAAAATATCTTTAAGAATATTAATGTAGGTGTATGACACATGAGTTGCTTGATAAAATACCTCAAATAAATGTAAATGTGTTGATATATGAATTTATCAACCTATACAAATTTATTTTAACAATAGGATTAGATTATTTGGAATTAAAAACTATTTTTTGAAAGTAATGTCAATGAGGAATGCACTCATCTCTAGGAAAAATATTGAATGTATTTCAATGGAGTCATAGAAATATTTATTCCTTTATATAAGATTCCTTTTTATTTGGAAAATGTCCTCTAATCCTTTGCATAAGTCACTTCCTCTTACTTGCTTATATGTGTTTATTCCATATAGGGGTAGTGTGAAAGGTATTCAAGAGAGAGATCTTTTGTCTCTTTCGCTAGGTTCCTCATGATGTGCCCTTCTCTCTCTCTCTCTCTCTACATGCATACAAAACCTCACTTACAATATCGAAAACATCCATTATACAAAGACTAGATGATTTTTTTTATAGCGTGTACCACAATGTGTGTGCCTCCCATAGGAAAAGTATCACCCTTCTCGGCCACTTCATGCTACTAGGCGAGTCAAATGCATGATAATTATAAATTTATAAAATATTTTGGAAGCCATACTTACTTCAATGGAGCTTGCAACCATGTGTCTCCTCTGACAATAGTTTTCCCTTCCTTTCTACATTGTACATATCTCAATATTAAATGATATATTTTAATGCTATTAATACGATATTTGGCATTGCATAGATATTTATTTTATCATTTTTTTAATATTTTCCTTTATATAATTCATTTATAAACTTTGAAAATCAAGTATTAAAAACAACTTATTAACTAATTTACCAATAGCATTAGAATAAACTTAAATTATAACAACAATAATTTAAGTTTATAGCAACTCTATATTAATGTATATTGATACGTATATATTAAGGTGTCCTTGGGATCTCAACTAAAATTGACAATTACACTAGAAGACAATATAATTTACATTTTAAACAAGTAGAACTTACATAATCTACATCTTATTATAATCAAGTTGATCAATGTACTAATCCATGACAAATTAGAATAAGTATTTTGTATAAATGTGATAAATGCTGATAATCAGTTAAATTTTTGTAAATATGTAAATAGGTGCAAGTTGATTTCATATTAGCTTTGAAATTTGTATGATTACTGTTTAAAATCATATTATTTTTTATAGATAATAAAATTATAATAAACTGCCATATGTAATATGTCTACTCTTATTTACAATCTTCTACACATTTTTCAAGGAACATTTGTTCAACTAATTGATAAATATATTAAATCATTCTAAAACGATCAAATTTATTCACATTACATAGCTTAAAGGAAGTATTAAGTATGAAACGAAAGTATATTAAATCATTTTAAAATGGCCAAGTTTATTGGCATTACAAAGGTAAAGGGAGGTATGAAAGTATGAAGCCAAGAAGATAATGTGAAAGTGAGGCGAGAGAAGTTCATTCTTCCTTATTCTAGATTACTTTAATCCAATAAGGTGGTAATTGGCATGTAAAAGAAGTATTGTTGAGTCCATTTAATTTTTCATGGATGAAGAGTTACGAGGACGTTGGAGGTGTAGCCGCAAGAGAAAGAGAAGCCAAGACAGTTGGTGCATCTGCTCCATAAGACGTTTCAGGTGTAGCCGCAAGAGAAAGAGAAAACAGGACGGTTGGTGCATCTGCTCCATACCCCACCCCCGTTTTCTTGATTGTCTCGCAAAGTTTAGGCAGGTATACCCCTGTCAATGGTACGTCGCATGCATAATATATTCAGCTTAAATGAAATGAAATAGTAAATGAAACGAAGGCAGAGAATGATATAATTGTTGTATATCTTACCTTCTCCTGCAGCCAGATTAAAGTATAGTTCTTTAATGTTGGGACAACTCTTTTGGCAATTATCTGAGCATAACTTGGAAGTAAACTGATTATTGCTGTTCAGTTCATCAGACGACAAGCCCAGAAAATTTCTCTCTAAACCGCAAGACTGCAGACACTCTTCGCTTTCTATCCATTCCGTTATCTTCTCTGCCAAGATACCAGAGGACTGCAATGCACATCCACACTATCAAAAACTCAATAAATAAAACTGCATGTTTTTTACATCTAAAAAACAATCGCAAAGATATGATCAAGTGTTCTTTGATTGAGACTGGTTGTTCTCTTAAAAAGACCGAACTATCCAGTTGGGTCAGATTTTAAATTCACTTCAGTGCTCTTTGGAGTAGTTTAGATGGGCTTTTAAGTGAAATTGTAACCTGGCATTCATATTGGGATGATGTGGGGTAGTATTTCTTCTCAAGCACACAGCGAACTCCTGAGGATGACACTGCAAAAGCACAGAATTCCACTGGGAGCTTCTCACATTCAAAACCTTCACCTGTACAACATTAACACTTACAAGTAAATGCTTTCCTCCATCACTACAGATCATCTATGTCAATCAAACAGCACACTCATTCAATAAAATAACAAGTGAGGGAGACACTTACATGGAATCAGCAGCATATGCATGATCGACAGTGCAAAAACAATAGAGCCTGCAACTACCTTTGGGGAACCCATTTCTCACAGGAGTGCAGGAACTTTTTTACTCGGTGATAGTATTCTGTATGTGTATTAGGCATTAGTGGTACCTATTTATTGGCATGGCGCATCCTCACATTTCTGAGTGTTCATACACCTGTCCAGCCAATACGAGTTTGGAATCTTCACATGCTTTAAAAAGATAAAAGCCAAATTGTGGAAAACAACGAATGATTATCAAGAGAAATATCCTCTGCACATATTGCAATTGCTTATTATTGAAAGATTCAAGCTCAAGATAGATCTCCTCCTCCTCCATTTCCGTTGTGGTTTAAACCATATTCAGTTAATCTTCATCTAATTTACAAGGAATTACAATGCTTGGACATCATATGTTGGAGAGCTAAATATTTATGTACATTTGCGAGCTCATGAGGTGCTTCGAGGAGGTCGTAGACATTTGCGAGCTTGAAGTAAGGGCACAATACTAAGTACCATTATGATATCTTAAGAATGTCGTCTTGTAGGGATAATAGTCGCCACCACAATCAATTGTGGGTTATTTGAGCTTGCATTTTTTTTTTTATAGAATAGGCATAATAAAAACTAACACATTTTTTTATTGAGCAATTGAGGGGGTTCTAGAAGGATGGCAACTTCCCTATATACCTACAAAGCAAAAAGGTCTATTTATCTATGTATAGCTTGTCATTTGCCAAACTAATGGAGAATAGTCTTAGGCGGAATTTTCGGTTGATTGTGAGGTTTCAAAAAATGGTTTTTTTTGTTTCAAATCAATGGATGTTTTGAAACCCTAAACCCTAAATGGATGCAATCATTTTGTATGGTGATTTCTATGTTATGATGCTATTTTGTATGGTGGTTTGTGTATTATGATGTCTAATGATGCATTTCCAAAATGCTTTAAGGTGGACTGGTATGTATATCTAGCAATGGTTCATGATATTTGCTATTTTGGTATGGAATTGTGAAGAGGGTAGAAAATAGAAAATTTATTTTCGCTTAATTATGAGATTTCGAGAAAATCGGTTTTCTTTTCAAATAGGTTTTCGATGGCTATTCCAAAACCTCGAATGGATGTTGTTTTGTTTGCTGACTTCTATATTATGATGTAATTTTGTTTGGTGATCAGTGTAGTATGATGTCTATGATATGTCGCTCTGTTGGGAAAATATATATATTGTTTTATTTTTAAAAGATTTCATTTTACTCATGAAATTTTTATATGTTTATTGGATGATGAATAGTAATTTGAGTAAAGGATTTGACTTATAAGCTATAGTAGCATTATATTTATGTAAAATAATATTTTATATTTTCTAAATTGAAATAATTTACTAATAATATAACAACATTTATTGATTAATAATGGAGAATCTAGTGGTTGTCATCATATGAGTGTGAAATGATTTAGATAGAAAACTTGTTTTCAATAGAGTGGAACCAAATTTTAAATATTTTATATGCCTCATTAATTTTTTCCTTAGATAAAAATTGTTTTCTTTTTAAAATTATTTTGGAGTGACTGTCAATGTTATAAATAATTATTTAAAATTTTATACATAGATTTCAAATATATTCTCTCATCTTCTCTTGTGAGCATAACTTGCTTTTAGCCATAGAAGTTATAATTGAACAAACTTTCCTTTATTGTATTCAATGAAAGAGAGTTATTTAGACATTGAGGTTCATAAATGTGTATACATAAATATAATTGGACAAACATAATATGTTTTGTAACCTATTTTTTTATTAAAATATATTAAAAATTATGTTATATAGCATTTTAAAATGATATCATCATTTAAACAAAATATTTCTATTCTATTTCTCCAGAAGAAGACAACTAATCTAAAACCACCTATCTTCCAAGGTCTCTATAGTTGGTTCTCAACTATGTTGTCATCATTCAGTGGCTCATGCAACTATAATGTTCAAGGATCATGCTCTGGTAAAACGATACAAACTAGACAATACAAAGTAATCAAACATGGGGGGGTCTAAATAAATAGAAAAATATCAATCAGAGATTTAGAACAACATGATATGAACATAGATTTCTTTAAATTTAGACATGCAATTCCTATAATGAGCATTTCCTAATTAACTAAAACTATAGAATGAAATAATTCACAAAAAGATCATGGAGTCACATCCAACCACAGTGTAGATTTAAGATACATAACACCATTCATCATCACTTTTTCTAGAATCATTTTTCAACCATAAAACATCACAAGCTCATCACCAAAATTCACAGATCAATAAACAATAAGAAACATCATCCAAAGATAACACAATAGATAGTTTTGAATTTGATTTCCTCTCATTGATTTTCACCAATTTTAAGAAACATTTATGCACAACAAGATTCAATGACATATGGAAAACCATAATCTATTAGTATCATCACTAAACTAAAAAAATTCTTGAAACTAACTATTTACATTAAAAACTATAAAATATTTAACTGTTGTATAAAGTTGTAAAAATTGAAAAATATCTAGTCTTAGGCAACAAATCTTACATCAATTTTCCAACCTTTACAATGAGGAGAAAGAATTAACATTAATTTCTCCTATCAAAAATCATGATCCACCAATTTGGAGCCTAAATCCACAATTATAGGGAACGCTTCCAGTTGAGGGTATGTCTTTACTTATTGAAATTACTGAGATGGAAGTACACTTCATTTCAGATGTACCGAAATTGAACTAGAGTTTATTGTTGTTCACTGTTGCTAATCAATGCATGCCATTCCTGGGCTACCAAAACTTGATATGGAATTAACTCTTTGTTAACAAATGATTTAGAATTATTGTTGTCCATAGGACATTTGGAAATGGTTGGCATTTTTAACTTTTTCCCTTTTCAAAAAAAGAATATTCCTTCCCTTACTTAGCCATTTTTAGCTACTTTGGACACTTTAACTTGTTTGAAATAATCATTAGCATTGCCGAAAATCTATTGCAAGGCCTCATATTCAGGCGCATCTACCCATTCCACCTTGAACATCTCTCTTTTGAACTCTTTGGTGGTGGTTGTATACATATCTTGTAGCTAGGGAATTTTTTTGGTAACAACTTGTACATAAAATTAATTTCCATTAGCTTGTCTAGAAGAGGCCCTTTATCATCATCTCCTTTAATCATTTTCTCCAATTTTTTGTTCCATTGGTCTTTCATCTCTTGCAAGGAGATCAAATCAACATCTAGTGTAGCCTCCTTGCCAATCACTTCAACAGTAATCCCCTTGATCACCTTTCTTTCATCTTTTTTCACCTCCCCCTCCACCATTTCAAAATTTATGCTTTTTTTACTATAAAAACCCGGGAAGGAGATGCAAATCGATTCAATTTTAGAAACCAAGGTGGAGTATTGTAGTGATCAAAACATGCTTTCCAACAACTATAAATTTAATATATTTTGTTTTTATTTATTTTTTATTTTTTTAGTTTTACTGAACATAGGTTTTTCATCAAGCATCAAGTTCGGTGAAAAATCATTGTGGAAAAATAGTAAATTTCAGAAAAATAAATATTGAAAAATATATATGCAATAGATATTGATTTCCTTGTTCCAACAAAAAAAAAGAAAAGAATTTCAATACATGCCAAAAAAGCTATGCAAGCCAAAGTGTACCTATGTCTAAATTGTATAAGTCATGTTGGGCATGTTACAATATCCTTCTATGTTGTATGGGAACTTCTATCTTAAAGATCAATATATTCATACATTTATCAAGATAATTAACATCTTGATCCTCCAAAATAACATATTCAATTATACCTAGTTTGGGCACCCTTTTCAAAATTCTCAACTTCTGCATATACTCTACATATTTATCCTCTTATATTCCTAGCAACTTAACATATTTTTCCAAAGATTTGACAATCTCATTTACCTCTTTATAAATTTTAGAACCAATAGTGAAAACCTCCTCAATATCCTTCTTAAGAAGATCAACCCACTTATCCATTATTTGAGATTTTCTCTTCATTTTAGTCAGTTCATCCACCTCTTTATGGTTCATTAAGATAGAAAGTTCCAATGATGTTCATTGTTCAAAATTGGATGTAATAAGTTTTTTCAGAAAAAAATTCATTTTCCCTACTTGAGCCTTGGGTTCATCCTTGGCCTACTTGTCTTTGATCAGTCTCGACTTGGTAGTAGTCGCCATGATATCAATGAGATTTATTTTATAATTTCTAGTTTGTTTACCCAGATTGATAGTACTTACTTGATAATTTGAAGCTTGCAGCTCCCTATCATCCTTATTAGCTACCAGAGTTGCAATGTCTTCCACCAAGTATGAGCCATCATTAGTGAGCCTCATGGAATGAATAGCTCGGGGCTTCTTCTTACACTTCACCTTTTCCAATTCTTTTATCATGTCATCCCATGTTACTAGTTGGGCCTAAACTTGTTGTTTTTTCTCCAAATTTAACTTAAGCCATGTAGGGGCCGTTAGTTGAGTTGTTACATGTTGAGCACCAGTAGCCTACGTTGATGAAGAAGGTGTTGAAGAAATTATAATAACTATTTTCTTAGCAAAAATCCTTTGTTTATCTTCTTTTTCTTTTTGCAATCTCTCTGGCTCCATCTCCTCCTCTTTTTGTTCAACCTCTTCTTTATTTTTTTTCCTTTACTGCTCTAATTCCATTGCATGAACTTCCTATTTTTATGCCTTGTCTTGTTCAACTTTCTCTTGTTGTTCAAGCTCTTGTGCATGGGCCTCTTCCTCATTTTTCTTCTCTTGAGCTAGCTCTTCATCCTTTTTTCTTTGTTCTTCTTTTTCATTAGAAAACTCTTCGACAACTTGTCTCTGATCACTCTCCAATATTTCTTTTTGTTCTTCCTCAATCAAAACATCTCTCATCTCAACCTCATTCCAAATGCTTCCTTCTTTGAATCCAGTGTCCTCCTCTCCAGCTTCTTCCCTCTCAATATATTCTTCATATTCTTCTCTTTCTTCATGAAGTGAAGTTTCTTTAGAGTCTGAGGGCATAGGTGACTTTGTCACATCAATTATAGGGGGCCTTTCTTCTTGAACAACTATTGTTTCTATAGTTAATGGTGCAGTGGGAGAGGTATCCTTAAGAAGGACCTTCCTCAGTTGTTTCTTTCCCAGGGTACATTATAGACAAAGGTTGAACACCAAGACCTACAACAACCCCTACAACAATAGTAGCGTAAGTAACTTTATCCTTTTCTAAGTCTTCAGTAACCTTCTTCATTGAAATTTTCTCCTCTATTAAGGTAGGTTCTCCTATTTGTGTAGTAGTTTTCTTTAACCTCTTTTACTTCCTTGTCTCTATATGGAAAAAGAAGGTTTGCTACTACAATATTTCTTTCTTGATTACTTAACTCTTGGCTATTTGAGAGAAAGGTTAAGAAATTTAAAACTTCTCCCAACAACTACCTGTGAAACTTTATTGATATCGGTTGCCTCCTTATCCATCCAATTAATTAGCTCCAAACCCTTGGGGGCTAATCTATCCATTTCATATCAGGGATAAAGAGTGATCCCATCATTAGAATTCCCCTCTAGAATATCCTCTTTAATCCTGAATTCCCTCATTTGTGGGACTAACAGTCTTTGGTACCCTCTTCTTCTCACTTGAAACTAATCTTGCAGCTTTTCCCAAAAGTCCTCGAGAAGTGGTTGATGGAAAGGAAATTGTAAAGAATATAAATTATTCATTTTCCCTTTAGGATCAAAGTCCTTCTTGGATGTATGAAGCTTAAAATTAATAGATTGAAATTCCTCTATTGTTGACTTGGCTTTTATACAAGAAGAAAATAATAAAACCCCAATTGTATTGGGAATGAATGGTAGTTGGCCTTGTGTATTACAAAAAACTTGGTATTCACCTCAACTTCTTGATGAGAAAACTCCATCAAAATCCACCTATCACCACCTATCACCACAACACATTGGTAGTTTGAAAGGGTGCTTGTCATATACAAAAATTATAATATAGGTGGATTTTTGGTATTGGATGAACCAAAAGCCCAACTCTTTAACGAATTTCATGGCCTCTCTTGACAACCTGAAAAACAATATCTTTTGTGAGCTAATTAATGATAACATAGAGAAATTCATCATTAACTCTTTTAAAGAATCTTTCTATTTCCTTCAACTCTAGTTGATGGTAATGCTCCCAAACCTTCTTTTAATCTAGACCATCATTCATTGATCCTACAGTAGTTAACCCTAGAAACTGTCTCATTCTTGCAGAACAATAGATTTCATATGAAGACATATGAAATGTTTTGGTTTCCCTTACTTTAATCATTTGATTATGGATGTTGTCTTATATTATCTATCCCCAATATAGATTTTGTTATCCATCTAGAACTAGTTGAATAAATGGGAACACCCAATTCTTAAAGGCATGTGAATCTTCCATTCCAAATGCTCTTACTAGCAGTGTGATCATATCAACAATATGCTCAAAGAACTCGGACCTCTTAGGCTTAGGTGGCATCTTCTTTACTAATTTATTCTCGGTTTTGAGCCACCTCTTGTTAATAATTCTTGTATTCCCTTCCTCATCTACTTCCCACCGTTTGAGTGCATCAACTTTGGACTCAAAATTATAGGGTTGGGATGAGGAGGAGGATCAAACACAAGTCTAATCATCCTTGGAGTTAAATCTATGATCTTATTTCCTTGTGAATCAATACACTTCCTTTGAGTATGATTGTAAGCTTGTGCATTAGTTATTATGAACTCCAAAAATTTCATAGAAAGAGGAAAGGTAGCCACATGTGCCAACCCAAATTCTGCAATCCTCTTGGCCTTTGGGAAAACATTTTCTAAAAAAGTATCATCATAAAATTGCTTCAAATCAATGTGGCACACAAGTGTATCTGTAACCTTCTTGACCTCAGAACCAAAGTTTGATGGCACCAGATTCCCTTGGAACTTGTATTTCATAGTGGCAGGAACCTTTTCTAATTTTAATCTTTTAGCCCTTGTTCTATTTGATGTTCCTTTAGAAGGTTCTTCTTCCTCTAAATCAGACATTTTTCAATACCTATGGTACAATACTGACCATTATCAAATAAAGAGAAGAAATGTAAAGGGGATAGACTAGCACAGGCGTTCATATTAAATCCTCATTCATCATAGAAAATTCCTATTTTACAAGTTAATCCAATATTTTTGGGTTTTGGGTTCAGGATAGAACCAAGAACTTCATCACTTTAAGCTTAAAATTGAACTATAGCGGAAGTCAGGATCAATGAATAATAAACATGAACCCAATATAACACCATTTCAATACTACTAGACATCAGAATTGGGCTTTAACTTGGCACTCATACTCTATAAAAGACTATGTTAGAAGTCAGGATCAGGTTAACACCAAGCACTGATACTTCACAAACGAAATCAATTGAGGGTTTTGCCCAAGTTTTGATACCAGTTAATCATCAAAATTCGAAATCAGGATGTACTTCAAGACCTAACCAAAAGGTGGGAAACAAGCTTGAGTATCGTTCCAAGTTTTGATCCTGATAAGATATCGAAAGTCAAAATCAGGATGTTGCTTGAAACCTAACGTTTGGAAAATGAATGAGCATGGGTCAACTCTGAGTTCTAATCGTGACGCTATGTCAAAATTCAGAATTCAGATGGCACCACATGATGGAACTTAATACTATGTCATGGGTTTGGTGCCCATTCAAAATATGATCCTAATAGCAAAGAAGGGAATGAAAATGGGGCATGAGTTGGCAATATGACAAAAACCCTTGAACATATTTAGGTAACAACCTGAACTCTGATTCCGTTGAAAAATCAAAAATTAAAATTAGGGCATGAATACATCCTAGACCTACACGTTGGTAACAGACCAAAAGTGAGTTCTGAAAACTCGATTTTGAAAGGAATGCAAGAATCAAGATTGGAAAAATCATCAATCATGAAGGAATTTTAATATATCTAACAATATCTTAAAATACACCTTTGGGATCGAGATAAAAATCAAAACCCTCTAAACAATCGATTTAAATTTAAACAAATTTCCTCTACACTCAAAAATCAAATGCGAGAAACTAGAATTTCAACTCACATATTGTAATTGGGTGAGTGCACCAATTTGTGACACAATTTCAGTGCCAAATTGCAAAAAAAAACTGTAATAGGCCATATTGCGCTTGCCAAATTTTCGTAATTAGCAATTCAAATTTCAGTAATCAGGAGGTCAAATTTTAGTAGTTAGCAAGTTGTATCATCTTTCTCTCACTCTCTCCTTTCTACTCTCTATCTCTCCACTCCCTCTCTATCCCTTCCTCCCTCTCTCCGCTCTCTCTCTCTCACACACCTCTTTATCTCCTCCCTACTTCTGCCTCCCTCCCTCCTCTCTCTACTTCAGTCTATCTCTTTTCTCTCTACATCTCCTTCCCTCTATACTTATCTTTATCTCCCTTGTCTCTCTCTTTACCTAACTCTCCCTCCATCACTTTGTATCTCACTTATGTCTCTACTCTTTATCTCTCCTCTCCTTCCTACCTAAAGCTCTCTCTCACTCTCTATCCCTCTCTTCCCCCACTTTATCTCTAACTCTCTCCTCTCTATCTCATAATTCTCTCTCCCTCCCTCTCACTCTCTCCTATCTATCTCACCACTCTCTCTATCTCTCTCACACACACAAACCTCTATCTACCTCGCTAACACTCCCTCCCTCCTTCCTTCTCTACTTCTCTCTATCTCTCCTCTCCCTCCCTCTCTCGAATTCACTCTCCTTCCCCTTATTTTTTTCTCTCCTCCCAATATCTCTCACTATTGTCCCTCCATTCCTCCCCCCTGTTTCACTCTCAATTTCTCCTTTTTTCTATCTCACCATTCTCTCTCTCTCTCTCACACACACACCTCTATCTCCCTCCTTTTTATGGTGTTTTATGCACTTCACAACATAGGTAATGCATAGGTGCATCACCTCTCTTGAAAGACAATCTTCCACAATCAGATTGTAGAACACTATCCCAAGGTCTCTCGGATGTCAGGTCTTTAAAGTGCTTGGAATATCTCAGTTGACTTATGTGATTTTCTGGAGTCATAAGGCAGACTTACAGATGAGTTACAAAGTGGAGAAGTTGAATCTGCAAATGGAGTTCTTAAGATGGGAGAGTTGCTGAGCATTTTCTGCAGGTTCAAACAATAGTCTAGAACTCCATTTCAACATTGGATTTAGCTTTATAATCTGCAATGAACCTTCCCTAAGGTTACTTATTAAAAAAAATTTAAAAGGGTAGGGAAGAGAGAAGGTTCTTGGATCTGAAACTATGAATGAACAGTGATCATGGAGGCTTCTATAGTAGACAAACTCCCTAAACTAGGTTTTTCTTGGCCAAAAGGATCCTATAGTTACACAAAAACAATGCAATATTCTAAGGACTACAGATTTTCAATTTGCATACACACATCATGAACATGAAAATGAACTAAGTTGCAACAATCACATAAAGAAGCCCAAGCTAACTTTGCACAACAACTTGTCATCAACAAGTGTCAAAATTATGGGGTGAAAGCTCATCAAATATTGTAACAACAAACACCATCATCACTTCCATTCAAGAAACTAACTTGGAAGGTAGAACCATGCACACATAATGAGAAAACTCAAAAGTAACACCCATAGATCATGCAATGCTGCTTTTTATTACTGCAGAATATTTTTACAATAGCTCTCCAACCCTTTACAAATGAGGGGGAGACCGCTATTTATAGTCTCCCAAAGTCCAAATGAATAGCTAGGATTGATTTACATTGTGTGGCTCATATTCAATTACATTAGAGCTTCACCTACCCCACAATATTCAGCAATTTAAAATACATCTGTTTTCTCTTTCCTATTTTGTCTTTTAGTGCCTAGGGACTGTAGCAGTTTTGTCTTCTAGCTAATTTCCCTTTTACTCTAGCTAAAATTGCCTGAAATTTTCCTTCTTCCCAATGGACTTGTAGAATTCTTCATTGGATCAAATGGGTCTATCAACAACTGGCATCAATAGATTGGTTGCCCTTGATTTTGGCAGACAACCCCTTAAAGATCACCATCATCTAGTGAAAATTAGGACAAATCCCCTGTGCTTTCTGTCATTAACTTCTTTGGCACAAGACTTCTTCTAATGCTAGCTCTATTGATGGGAGTCATGAGGAGAGGTGGGCATAAAATGAATGATGACTAGAGCTATTTTCTTTTCCTTGTTCAAATTTCTCAATGGGTCTCCTGATGAACCCGCAATAGGCTTCTCGAAACCTGCTTGCATGAAGTGTTGTAAGTGCTTTCATACACAAATCAAGGAAAATGTTAATCAAATATTGAAAAATCCTTGTTATATCCATCCATGCATCATCAAAAGATGATAATATTCACTATGAATTTCCATTAGCATTTTCATGGAGAGATTTTGGACGGTCCGAGCCTGAGAGGCTGAAATGTTGTTTTGAAAAGGCGATGGACAATCTGGGCCCTGGAGGCCGGAATGCTATTGCAGGAATGTTGTTTTAGGAATATTGTTTTGAAAGGGAAAATAGGGCAGGGTGACCTGGATGGTATCTCTCGGCTTCAAATTTGGAGTTTGATTAGTTCATGCAAGAGAGGATCCAATTTGAGCATGTGGGTCAAAGTTCATTTCCAAATTGGGAGGGCATTTGGACATTCTAGGAACGAGAGGCCAAAATGTTGTTTTGAAAGGGCAACGGACAGTCTGAGCCCTGGAGGCCAGAATGTTGTTGCAGGAATGTTGTTTTGAAAGAGAAAATAAGGCAGGGCGACCTGGATGGTATCTCCTAGCTTCAAATTTGGAATTTGAAAATTTCATGTAGGAGAGGATCCAATTTGAGCATGTGGGTCAAAGTTCATTTCCAAATTGGGAGGGCGTTTAGACATTCTAGGAATGAGAGGACAAAATGTTGTTTTGAAAGGGCGACAGATAGTCTAGGCCTCGGAGGCTGGAATTTTGTTGCTAGAATGTTGTTTTGAAAGGGCGAACAAGGCAGGGTGACCCTGATGGTATCTCTTGGCTTCAAATTTGGAATTTGAAAAGTTCATGTAGGAGAGGATCCAATTTGAGCATGTGGGTCAAAGTCTATTTCCAAATTGGGAGAGTGTTTGGACGTTCCGAGATTGAGAGGCCGAAATGCTGTTTTGAAAGGGTGATGGACAGTCCGGGCCTTGGAGGTCAGAATGTTGTTTTAGGAATGTTGTTGTATGAATGTTGTTTTGAAAGGGCGGATAGGGCAAGGCGACCCGGATGGTATCTCTCGGCTTCACATTTGGAATTTGAAAGGTTCTTGTAGGAGAGGATCCAATTTGAGCATGTGGGTCAAAGTCCATTTCCAAATTGGGAGAGCTTTTGGACGTTCTGGGACCGAGAGGATGAAATATTATTTTGAAAGGGTGACGGACAGTGTGGGCCCTCGAGGCCAGAATGTTGTTGTAGGAATGTTGTTTTGAATTTTTTGTAACTTCTTAAAACTTAATGAAACATTGGAAATTCACTTGGGCACCATAAAACATCCCAAATCCATAGGAATCCTGTCCCAAAAGTCAAAATGAAGGAAAAATTGAACCAAGTGAGCAGGGATGAGGCTTGGAGGACGTCGGGGCAACGGGAGAAGGGAAACCCGCAGGGGCGCCTCTACGAAAGCAAAAGACTTAGTGGAACTTAGGTAGATGAATTTGGTTAGGGGGATTTGATCATTTGATGACACATGACCAATTTAGGCTTGAGGAAAGCGCATGCAAAATGAGACAAGAGAAAAGCAGCCCGTTGGGAGCGAAAAAAGAGGGTCCCTACCTATGGCAGGGCATGTGTGCAAAACATGCACAACAAATGGCGACTTGCTTGGGGAAATTATTTAGAGAATTTTGATGACAAACTAGAATCATGAACCCATAATCTCTGGTTTCGATCTTCATGCTCAATGAAAGGATCAAAACCACTAGTTAACCCAACCTTCAGTATGCTGAAAATCCACATGTGTGCAATTGTGTTAGTTCCCATATTTCAGTTGCTGCAAGAACCTAAGCTCCATTAAGTTAAGCTACGTAGTTTATTCTAACTCCAAAAGCATCTGATACATTTCCTCGTTGCTAGTTAGGCATCCATAGCCCCAATGAGGTTGTCATTGTGATTCTCCCAAACATTGCTCTACTGTCGGTAGGGCATCCATAACTCCGATAGAGTTATTTGTATACCCCTGAAAAGTTGAATTTCTCTTCTTTTGATTTTCAATATTTTTCTTTCTTTCTTTTTGTTTCTTTTCTCTTTTCAATTCTTTATTTCAATCCGCAAGAAATGAGGCTCGTGCTTAGGGCTGAGAATCATAGTGGTGTTGGAGCAGAATTTTAGATTTTTCACTTAACTAGATTTCACAAAGGACCCATAGTGACCGTTGGATTCTTAAAATTTGTGAGAGATATAAGATTCCAGAATACTTTAGAATCAGACCAACCAATGACTTATCCACTTTGAATCAAACATCCAGATCGCTTGATACTAATAGAAGATCCTCACCTTCCACTCTGAAAACTTGATTAGAGTTTGACAAAGAAATACATAGAACAACCCCAACAAATAAGAATGGTTGTTATGCGCATAGATGTACCCAACCAAAATCAAAGGGACCCTGAGCAAAATAGTATCAAAGCGAGAGGAAACAAAAGAAAGTGAAAAGAAAACACCAAAACTAACCAAAGCGGGACAGTGAAGGAAAACAACGAAGAAACCACTCTAAAGAAAGCAACCTACAACAAACCATCTAACCTAAGGAAAGCAGGAAAGTGAAGTATTTATAGGAAACCTACACTACTCAAAAATAAGCTATGTGTACAAATATATTTACAAAGAACTATATTCAGGTAAGGTGATCCGACACTCATGCTCATTGGATTTCGCAATGCATGTATAAGCAAACGAACAATTGTTATAGTTCTCAACCATGCAAATTTATCCTTATGTTCAGAGAAAATAAATTCAATATTGCAGGATTCAAACTCAGTCACCCGATCAAGGAAAATCATAAATTGAGGAGGCTCACTAAGCCCATGATTAATCCATAAACATGTTTGTCTCCCCTCATTCCCATAATAAAAATGATAAGTGCAACTATGAAAATTAATAGGAGCAAGGAAGGATAGAACCTAGATTTTTTTGTGCAATTGTGGCAACATTTGATAATCAAGAGTGAGCACTACATCGTCAGTCTTTGCATTGGCAGCTTCAGATGCAAGCATCAGATGGTGCAACACTTCAGGCATCAAGTCTGCATAAGGTAGGGAGAATGGGGCAGAAAACACTTCCTCCATGTCTTGCATGGCATCGACAATCCCTATCACCTACTCTTTGAGAAAATTGAATTCATCTTGTTGATCTTCTACAAACCGAGTGTCCACATGATTTTTATCCTCAAAAGGTAGCACACTGTCCCACTTCCTTTCCGAAGTGTTGTCCTTATTTATATGGTGTTCAATATTGCGAGACAATGACATGTGTGAATCTTTCCTATTGCAGCCATCTGAATATGAAGGAGGATCAACAACGATCATGGCGGAAGGACTCCAAGTTGCATCTTGTAGTCGACCAAATGCTTCATCTCTATTGGCAGCTATCTCAACACCCTTGCCTTTATCTTCTTCTCTTTGTTGTTCATGCATCTCATCATGATCTTCACTTGTTTCCCCTTGTTAACTATCGCTATAGACAGGGAAGGAAACCCTCTCCTAATCTGGAAACTCTAGTGCATCACCGTTCAGAGGCTCAAGGAGTATGTCTTCATCGCTGCCATCTTCTGGGATGTGCTCTTCCTCGGCATGAGCATACCTCTGCAATACAAATCCCAATGGAAAGAAGTCATCAATTGATGGCACCTCATCAAGGGGACAAAAATCCACCATGCAATCTCCCTCCAAGGACTTGTCATAAATTCCATCGTCCGTGGTGCACAAATGTTCTTCAAGAGGAAGAAATTCTTGATGACTAGTGGACAACATTCCTGTTTGATCTACTTCATCACTTGAAAGCTCAAGAATATATTATTGTCCTACTTCCATTAATGTCCCAACATCCTCTTGAGGACTTCCTTTAGCTGAGTCACTACTTGGCTCGGGCTCTTGATCCTCACATTCCATCCTAGAAGGCACTACAAGAAGTGGTGTGCTTGGTTTCCTTGCATGTTCTCTAACTTGCTGGACAACTTCTTGGCATAGCTCACATGTGAACTCTGAGTGCGATGAATCATGGATCTTGCACCAATTTGGTAGTAGCAATACCTCCAAATCCACCTGAAATTTTAGCTCTGACCAATCCTTTGCTAATCTAGAGACAATTTGGTCATATCTTTCCGCTACTGGGTCCTCATCATCACTTGGAATGAAAATCTGGTAATGAACAACTGCGACCTGTAACTGTTCCCACTCTTCCAAATCTGCATTTCCATATGATTGGTCACTATCATTAATGAAGGAGAAGTCTTCCAATTTGATTTCATTTATGCTTTCATCATCTTTTTTGTTGTCCCAAGGCTGTCAACCTTTTCTTCTTGTTGATTTTCACCTTCAGTGTTTGTTGTCCCAACACTAGTTTGTGTAGGATTTCCTGGTTCATCTGCAATGTGTTGTCCTCCAGATGTTGACAACTTCTTTTCCTCATAGAATGACTCATCCTTATCAAAATTTGATTGCTCCAACTCATTCAAACAACATCGGGTTTGAGTGATAATGTTCATGCATGATGAGAAAGTCAATTTAGAATGAGGTGCAATGTGAAATCTGCACCAAGTAGACATCAACACCTCCTCCAGTCTTGGTCCTCCTTTGTTGTTCAAATGTTCTTGGATCAACTCCTCAAATGCCTTGGATTCCACGGTTGTCAATTATTCCTCTGGGTCTGCAAGGGCTAAAGGTTGATATATTTCCCAAAAGGGAATCTCTCCTTGCAGGACTCTTTCAGTTCTACTCAAGAAGGTTAGACACTTGAATTTATTGTGCCTGCAAGTGCAATGGATCCTACACTTATCTACCAATTCAAGTTTCTACAATGGTCTCTTCAATCTCCTATTTAAATCTGCATGTTGCTCCATTTCGACTTAGCTTATTTTGCCTTCAAAATTTTTTGATTTTATGTTTTAGCATTAAAAGAGATCTCTCTATCTCAGATTTCTTCTTTGAAAGTTCTCTTATCGATTTCCAACTTTCATCTTTGTAGCCTCAACATGTCATGCCCTCCTTCTAGCACCAGTTATGTTGATGGTGTTTTTATGCACTTCTCAACATAGGTAATGCGTACGTGCATCACCTCTCTTGAAAGACAATCTTCCACAATCAGATTGTAGAACACTATCCCAAGGTCTCTTTGATGTCAGGTCTTAACAATGCTTGGAATATCTCAGTTGATTTATGTGATTTTCTAGAATCACAAGGCAGACTTTGGATGAGTTACAAAGTGGGGAAGTTGGATCTGCAAATGGAGTTCTTAAGATGGGAGAGTTGCTCAACCTTTGCTGTAGGTTCAAACAATAGTCTAGAAATCCATTTCAACATTGGATTTAGCTTTATAATGTGCAATGAACCTTGCCTAAGGTTACTTATTAAAAAAAGGAAAAAGGGCAGGGAAGAGAGAAGGTTCCTGGATTTGAAACTATGAATGAGCAGTGATCATGGAGGCTGCTATAGTAGACAAACTCCCTAAACTGGGTTTTTCTTGGCCAACAGGATCCTATAGTTGCACAGTGCAATCTTCTAAGAAATACAAAATTTTAGTTTGTATACACACATCATGAACATGCAAATGAACTAAGTTGCAGCAATCAAATAAATAATCCCAGGCTAAATTTGCACAACAGCTTGTCATCAACAAGTGCCAAAAGTATGGGTTGAAAGCTCATCAAATATTGTAACAGCAAACACCATCATCACTTTCATTCAATAAACTAACTAAAACTAACTTGGAAGGTAGAACCATGCACACATAATGAGAAAACTCAAAAGTAACACCCATAGATCATGCAATGTTGCTTTCCATTGTTGCATAATGTTTTTACAACAACTCTCCAACCCTTTACAAATTAGGGGGAGACCCCTATTTATAGTCTTCCAAAGTACAAATGAATAGCTAGGATTGATTTACATTGTGTGGCTCAAATTCAATTACATTAGAGCTTCACCTACCCCACAATATTCAAAAATTTAAAATACATTTGTTGTTTTTTTCCTATTTTGTCTTTTAGTGCCCAGGTACTATAGCAATTTTGTCTTCTAGCTGATTTCCCTTTTACTATAGCTGAAACTGCCTGCAATTTTCCTTCTTCCTGATGGACTTGCAACATTCTTAATTGGATCAAATGGGTTTTTTGATAGCTAACATCAATGGATTGGTTGCCCCTGATTTGTGCAGACAACCCCTTAAAGATCACCATCATCTGGTAAAAATTAGGACAACTCCCTTGTGATTTTTTTCATTGACTTCTTTGGCACAAGCCTTCTTCTAATGCTAGCTCTATTGATGTGAGCCACAAGGAGAGGTGGTCATAAAATGAATGATGATGGGAGCTATGTGCTTTTCCTTGTTCAAATTTCTCAATGGGTCTCCCAACGAACCCATGGTAGGCTTCTTGAAACCTACATGCATGAAGTGTTGTAAGTTCTTTCAAACACAAATCAAGGAAAACATTAATCAAATCTTGCAATCCATGCATCATCAAAAGATCATAATATTCAGTGTGAATTTCCATTAGTAGTTTACTGGAGGGATTTTGGATGATCCAAGCCCGAGAGGCTGAAATGTTGTTTTGAGAGTCAATGGACAGTTTGGGCCTCGAAGGACGAAATGCTATTTTAGGAATGTTGTTTTGAAAGGGTGAATAGGGCATGCCGACCCAAATGGTATCTCCTAGCTTCAAATTTGGAATTTGAAAAGTTCATGTAGGAGAGGATCCAATTTGAGCATGTGGTTCAAAGTTCATTTCCAAATTGGGTGGGCATTTGGACGTTCTAGGAACGAGAGGCTGAAATGCTATTTTAAAAGGGCGACAGATAGTTTGGGCCCTAGAGGCCAGAATGCTATTGCACGAATTTTGTTCTAAATATTTTGCAACTTCCTGAAACTTAATGAAACCTTTGCAGTTTACTTGGGCACCACAAAACATCCCAAATCCATTGGAAACCTGTATCCACACTCAAAATGAAGGAAAAAGTGAACCGAGCAAGTAGGGATGAGGCTCGGAGGATGTCGGGGCAACGGTCAAAGGGAAGCCCATAGGGGCACCTCTGCAAAAGAAAAATACTTAGTGAAACTTAGGTAGGTGAATTTGGTCAGGAGGATTTGATTGTTTGATGACACATGACCAATTTTGGCTTGAGGAAAGGGGCATGCAAAATGAGATGGGAGCAAAGGAGCCCATCGAGAGTGAAAAAAGAGGGTCCTTACCTATGAGAGAGCATGTGAAAAACATGCACAACACCTCCCTACCTCTCCCTCCATCTCTCCCCTCTCTATCTCTCCTCTCTCTTTCCCTCTCTATAGCTCTCTCTCCCTCCATCACTCTCTCTCCATCCCTCTCTATCTCACTTGTGTTTGCTTCCCTACCTCTTTCTCTCTCCTCTCCCTTCTTCTACCTACCTCTCTTTGTCTCTCCATCCCTCTCTTTCTCTCTCAATCTCTCCTCTCTATCTCACCATTATCTCTATCCCTACCTATCACCCCCTCCTTCACTCTCTAAATCACCATTCTCTCTATCCCACTTTCCCTCCTTCCCTCTCCAAGCCTGACTTATCACTTTCTACCTCTCCCTCCCTCCAACCTCCCTCTCTCTCTTTATCTCCATTTCTCATCCTCTCCTTACCTCTCTACTCTCTATCTCACCACTCTCTCCATCTCACTCTCCCTCATTCCCTCTCTCCTTCCCTCTCTACGTACCTATCCCCCCAGTACCTACAACTCTCTCTACCTCTCTCTCCCTCCCCCCTCTTTCTCTCTTAATCTCTCCTTCCCTCTCTACTCTCTATCTCTCCCCCCTTCCCTCTCTACTCTCTTTCTCTCTCCCCCTTCCTCTCTCCCCTCATTTTCTCTCCTCTCACACTCTCTCCCTCTCACACACACTCACCTCTATCTCCTTTCCTCTCCCACCATCCCTCCACTCTCTAATTCTATCTATCATCTCTCTCTACATCTCCTTCCCTCTCTATTTATCTTTATCTCCCCTCTCCCTCTCTCTCTCTCTCTCTCTCTCTCTCTCTCTCTCTCTCTCTCTCTCTCTCTCTCTCTCTCTCTCTCTCTCGCACATGCACACACACATACACTCACCTCTATCTCCTCCCTACTTGTCCCTCCCCTCTCTACTTCTCTCTATCTCTCTATGTCTCCTTCCCTCTCTACCTATATTTGTCACCCCTATCCCTTTGTTTACCTACCTCTCCCTTCATCACTTTTTATCTCACCTATGTTTCCCTACCTACTTAGGGTTGAGGGTTTAATGTATAGGGTAGAGGGTTTAAGTTTGAGGTTAGAAGGTTGAGGGTGTATGGTTGAGGGATTAGGGTTGAGGGTCCAATGTATAGGGTAGAGGGTATAGGGGTTGACGGATTAGGATTTAAGGGTTGAGGGTAGAGGGTTTAAGGGTCGAGGGATTAAGGGTTGAGGGGTTAGGGATTAGGGTAGAGAGTTTACTTGGGTTTAAGGGTTTAAGGGTTGAGGGTATAAGGTTGATGGTAGAGGGTATTGGGTTAAGGTTAGAGGGTATTGGGTATTGGGTTGAGTGTTTAAGGGTTTAAGGGTTGATGATATAGGGAAGAGAGGGAGGGAAGGATGGAGGGAAACATGGAGGGAGAAGTGAGATAGAGAGAAGGAGAGAAGAGGATGGATGCCTAGAGATATATGAGGGTTGAGGATCCAATGTATAGGATAGAGGGTTGAGAATTGAGGGTATAAGGTTCATGGTTTAGGGTATTGATTTTAGGGTTGAGGGTTGAGGGTAGAGAGTAGAGGGTAGAGGGTAGAGGGTAGAGGGTATAAGGTTTAATGGTTTTTTGTTTAAGGGTTTAGGGTTGAGGATTTAGGATTGAGGGTAGAGGGTTTAGGGTATAGGTTTAAGGGTATAGGGTTGAAATATTAGGGTTGAGGGTATAATATATAAGGTAGAGGGTATAAGGGTTGAGGGTTTAGGGTTTAAGGGTTGAGGATTAAGGGATTAAGAGTTTAGGGTTGATAATTGAGGGTTAAGGGTTTAATGTATAGGGTAGAGGGTAGAGGGTTTAAGGGTTGAGGGTCAATAGTTTAAGGTTGAGGGTAGAGGATTGAGGGTATAGGGGAGAGAGATAGACAGAGTGAGTGAGAGAAAGAGAGGGAGGGAGTGGGAGAGAGATAGAGGGTAGAGGGTAGAGGGTAGAGGGTTAAGGTTATATGGGAGAGAGATAAAAGGAGTGAGTGAGTGAGAGAGAGACTTGAGAGAGGGAGAGGGGGTAGGAGGGAGAGACTTGATAGAGAGAGAGAGGGAGGGAGGGAGTGGGAGACAGATAGAGGGTAGAGGGTTAAGGGTATATTATAGAGATTTTTAGGGTTTCGGGTTTAAGGGATAAGGTTTTAGGGTTTAGGGTCTAGGGTTAAGGGTAGAGGGGAGAGAGATAGAGGGAGTGAGTGAGTGAGTGAGAGACCTAAGAGAGAGAGAGAGTGGGTAGGAGGGAGAGTCTTGAGAGAGA
>CM021100.1:914293791-914452014 GCA_007115665.2 Sequoiadendron giganteum | reverse complement strand
AGAGAGAGAGAGAGAGAGAGAGAGAGAGAGAGAGAAGGGGGAGGGGTAGATAGAGAGGGAGAGGGGAGATATAGGGAGATGAGAGACATATAGATGAGGGAGGGATAAATATGTAGGTAGAGGGAGTTGAGATAGAGATAGAGTAGAGAGGGAAGGAGATATGGGAAGGGAGGGAGAAGAAGGAAGTTGGAGAGATTGAGAGAGGGAGAGAAAGAGAATGAGGTATAGAGGGATAGGTAGGTAGATAGAAGTAGATAAGGAAGGAGATATGGAGAGGTGGGGAGGGAGAGAGATAGAGAGGTAGGTAGAAGAAGGGGAGATATAAAGAAGTGGAGAGGGAAGGAGAATTAGGGATTGAGGGAGAGATAAGGATTTAGAGAGAGAGAGGTGAGAGAGTGCAATAGAGAGAGAGGTAGGTAAGGAGAGTGAGGGGGAGATAAAGTGAAGTAGAGAGGGTATGGGAGAGGGAAGAAGAGGTAGGGAGGGAGGGAGAGAAAGCTGAGATAGAGATAGAGGAGGGAGGGAGGTATATTTAGGGAAAGAGAGGTGAGATAGAGAGAAAGAAAGTAAAGAGGAAAGGGGGAGATAGAGATATGTGATATAGAGAAGTAGATATGTACAGAGGAAGGTAGAGATATTAAGAGAGGGAAAACAAGAGGGAGAGGGAAAGAGGTATATAGGGAGATGTAGAGTGAATTTTGGTGGGAGAGAGAGGAGGGAGGGATAGATAAATATGGATAGTTGAGATAGATATAAGTAGAGAGATAGGTAGAGAGAGGGAAATGGGAGATAGAAAGAGGGAGAAGGATAGAGGAGAGATAGAAAGAGGGGGAGGGAGGAAGATATAGAGAGAGTAGAGAGGGAGGAGAGAGATAGGGAGAGGTGATAGAGAGAAGTAGAGAGGGAAAGAAGGTGGATATATTTAGAGAGAGGAGGCAAGGAAGGAGAGAGAAATATTTATAGAGGGACAACTAGGTAGAGAGAAGTAGATATGAAAGGAGAGATATAGGGAGAGGTAGGGATGGAGAGAGAGGTGAGAAAAAAATAGAGTGAGGTCTACTTAGATAGAGGGAAGGGGATATAAAGAGAAGTATAGAGGGAAGTAGAGATGGAGGAAGAGGTAGGGATGGAGAGAGAGAGGTGAGAAAGATAAGAGAGGGGAGGGAGGGATAGGTAGAGAGAGAGGTGAGATAGAGAGAAAGAGAGTAGAGAGGGAAGGGGGGAGAGAGAAGTGAGATAGATGATGGAAATGTGTGATGGAGAGAAAATTAGAGAGGTAAGTGTTGGTGTTTATTTCTATACACCTTAAAAGAGCTCTCGAAGGTAGCCATCCTTTATTATCAATAATCTCATAGATGATAGGCCAACTTGACGGGTTCAGATTTTTTTAGCCTTTAACCCCTACACTTTAGGCATTGCAAGACAAGGGAGGGTATTTCTTGATGAATTTCACACAAGTTTAGCCAAATGAGTGAACATCTTGTGCATATATGTTCCTCTTCACCCCAAAAAAATATTATTTCGCAAAGGTTTGGCTGGCTTTCACACAAATAACTTTCCATTTGCTAGGAATAGGGTTTCACTTTAGACTTGCATCTCATAATAAGAAAATTTTAATTTAATTTTATCATCATTATGAGACATTGACAAGGTATACCAG
Source organism: Sequoiadendron giganteum (assembly GCA_007115665.2). Lineage (NCBI taxonomy): Eukaryota > Viridiplantae > Streptophyta > Pinopsida > Cupressales > Cupressaceae > Sequoiadendron > Sequoiadendron giganteum. The sequence goes on along the minus strand of CM021100.1, from coordinate 914,450,354 downwards.
GCACTTCATTAAATCACAGAACCATACATAAGATAAACCAGTGCCTCATCCATTGGGAACGAGGTCAAACACATGATAGTTGTTAATGCATAAATCAAGAAACTAATGACTTATCTTCCCAATGCCTTACATTAGGAAAATTCACAATAATCAAGACACAAATTCTTATTAGAATCCTAGGAATTTTCTTACAAACCTATGGATTCCTTCAAGTATTTTAATTAACCCCTTAGTTTAAAACAAGAAAAAGAATCATACATTCAATTAAAAATTAAAAGACAAATGATAAAACAATTGGTTTCTCATTCATAGTATTGTAATGGTTACTTATATGAGAGTAGATATCTAGATTTTATATATTCATCATAGTAACAAAGGCTTTTGCAAAATTATCTAAGATTATCATGTACAAAACTTGAACCCAAGACAAAACCCTAGCCTATCATATATACATTTTTTACTATATTTGTATCTAGCCTACACCTAAGCCATTCAGAGACTCAAAAGATGATCCCTTGAAATAAACCCTAAAATCCCTTTTATAAGTCAAGGGAGCAACAAGCATAGGGTTTATTTCAGTTACATTGCATGATAATTTTGAGGATATTTTTCCTTGTGGGGTTTCATTCCTAGATACTTACATTTTCAGTTGCATATCATGGGAAAGAAAAAATAAAAAAGAAGCGCCAAGCCACCAGTCAGAGATTCCACACAAGCCTTCCAAAAGGCATCGCCATCATAACCCGCACCTAGCTCAAAATAGGAAAATTTCACCATAACTTCTAATAGCAAAAAACCCCTCAAAATACCCACATTAGGAGCCTCATCACCACACCCACAACCCAATAATTACCAATCAAAGCACATGGGTATCACCCAGCCTTGTTACTTGTTGAACTGACACCCTCACTTGGCCTCCTCATAGAGAGTGGAGTTGCAACTACCAATTCATCATTTGAATCAGTGTAAGGTACAAGGGCAATAAGGAAATTTCCACTACTAAGGCCAGCCCCCTCAATTTCCACTAAAGAGCTATCACTATTTATTATCGAGGAACTAGGTTTGTTAGAGCGAACCCCAGGGCCTGCCGTTGTCCTTGTTAATTCTTTCACAAACACTCCAGGTTCTTTCTTCTTAGTTTAGGCCGATTCCCTCGCATAGGCTCATGGTAAGAGGTTATAAGTATCTCTAATAGTAGCAACCCTGCCTATCCATTTACGAGTGCTCCTCTTAGCTCTCGAAATGACTGGGGCCTTCTCGACTGCAATCACCTGCTCAGGTTCATAAGCTAATGGCTCTTGCGATCTCAATTGACGTGACCTACGTACTGCTATGGAGGAAGAAGTCGAGTGACTCATTTTTTAGGAGCACAAGTCTGATGTGTAGGTGAAAAGAAACAACCTTCACCAAGAAATCCCCTAGGTAAAAGCAATATGAACTGCACTAGCACCAGACACAAAAGAGGTTTCCAAAACGCAACAATAAAAGCATATTTGTCAAGGCGCTAGCCTACCACCCCAGTAAGAAATCACCACATAACACTCAGTGCTCAACACCTGTGATAATTAACCACAAGCCCAAATTTGAAAACAAAATGATGAATAATTTGAAGGATAATCCTGATTAAATAGAGGAATTCCCAGCATGTTGTAATTAATGGCCATCCTGATTCGCTCGCGTGACTGAAAAAAGATCAATCACTTGCATGTTGTATCTTAGACATTGATCGTCATGGATTAAAGCTCAATCAACGAGGATCATTAAGGATCGCCACTTGCTTTACTGTTTGTACTTAGAAACAATGAGGAACTTCTTTAAAACTGCCACATACCTAGTTGTAACCCAAGACTATCAATCCTTGGCATGTGCATTGTCGATCCTACAACGGCGAGAAAATCCTAGCCACAATTTGAAAATATCGCTCATCACCAGTTCATCCTTGGCATACATGTTTCATCAAGTGATGGCTAAGAAGCCAATGATGAAACACCAACCGTATATTTGAATCATCCAGGGATCTTTACCATCGCCACCTAACCACATCGTTGGTCATGTGTTGACAACTTCTCGCGTTATCCTAACCTGTGATAGACTGAGCACATGCGATGAAGAAACCCAACCTATCGACGATCGCAGGTTCCATCCTTACCTGTAAAGGATGACACGTGATAGTTGAAAATCCAATGATGCAAGCCATGAGTATTCCCTTGGTTCCAAATCATAATCCATCGCCCATCGTTTGTTAGCCCCAAGTATACCAATGTTAACTAGTTAAACATTTCACCTTAGCGATGGAATATGGCGAAGCCATCACTCGCTCCAGGTCCAACCACATCCTGCACAAGTCAAACAATGATAGTTATGAGGGTAGTGATGGGTCAAAATGTTGACCACATTGCTCATCAAGTGCTACTACCTCATAGACACAAACGAACACACACAGACACACCAACCACTGTCACAAAAAAGGAAAGGCATCGCTTATCACGGGTTACTTGATGAAACTTGAAAATAGACACATGATGGGCGATGCAAAACTCAAACTTTGACTTAAGGAGAAATTAATAGCACATGCACCAAAGGTTGTTTTAAAGGATGACCCAGTTGCAACGGGTAAGACAATGAAGGGGTCAGTAAACCATGAGACTCAATACCATGAAATATTAATGAAAAGATCGAGAATCAACTCAACCAGTCAACTCAAAAATAGAACTCAAAGGCCATGAGGGGTGTGATCATGAGGAATTTTCTACGAGACCAGAAACTTAAAGGAAATAATAATCAGGGTTTGGACTTAATAATTCAGTGGAACTGCAAAAATTTTAAGGGTTCCACTAGTGGCTCTGACTGGGGATGTATGCCTCTAGAAAGCATAACAATATCTTAGAATATCTGGTAGAAGCAAACCATTTGAAGACAAACAATTAAATCTTGGTTTTTCTTTTAGCTTTCCTTGCTTTGGTATGGTTTGATGGCCCTAGGCCACCAAATGGAAAAAGACACTCAATTCTTACCCTTGTCAAAAACCTTGTCTTGTTGTTCTTTTGGCAGGCAAACCCATGGGTCAAGCGTACCAGGGGAGTTCAAATTACTCCAGTTGGCATCCCCACTTTTTTCCTACATACTATTTTTAATTTCGTCATCCTAAAGGACCCAAATCCCACCTGATTGAGATGGTGAAACCAAACATTCATAATATGCATGGTGGTTACCTTGGGTATTGTAATGGAATCCTTCATCAATGCTTGGGTACATACTCGAATCACCTTTTGTGATGTCAAAAAGAAAATACTCATTGATAATGATATCCCCTTTACACTCAAAATGAGTATTGTTATTATTTGGCAAGAAAAAATATGTAATAAGGCCTAGAAGCTAAGGAGAATCTATGAAAAATTCAAGCATACAGTTGTATTGGCCAAAATCATATACTAGGCCAGTAACATGCACATCATAGCTTATTTTGTCACAATAGTCATGTACTAAATCACCTCGAACATTCTCAATGGAATTGCTTCCATCATTATAGGAATTAACATTCCTGACCTATGTCCATTCACTTCTAGTGTCGACATCAGTGCATTGGTCACTGCACCCATCTGACACTTAGAGGACCAACCGATCCGAGTCAACAATTGTGATAATATAATGTGATTTATTTATACTACCTTGATTTCTACCCTCGATCACCATATTCAACTCATCTTCAATAGCTTTGCATGGTATATATATTATTAGATCATCAAAGCTTACAAAAAAAATGGATTATCCCTACACCAATAAGGATTACCTCCTACCTTATCATCTATTGGTGAAGATTCATCATACAAGGGATTTTACCATATTCTCATTGTACTTACATCCACCCCTATTATCTGGGTATGTGGGTCACAATCTCTCATACCTTGAGAGTCTTCATCAAAATCACCTTCATCACTTATACTCATAATTATGGACCCACATTCTAAAAAATCATCACATGAGGAGAACTCTCCATCCTCAAATACTTGAATCCCATCATTATTTCTAATATATCCCATGTTAGAGGCCACACACTCCATCTCCATTTCATAGGATAACCTACACCCCATAAAACAATTATCTGAATCCAACTCATCATCAAAGGAGCCACTTGGATCATCATTCAAGCTAGAAAGTAGCACCTCCCCTTGCTTCTGCGTGTCTCTCACAATATCCAAAGAGTGGAAATCAGGTACTATTTTATCATCTTGGTATGGTACCTCAACAACTAAATCATTCACCAAGAAAAAAAGATCATTAACCCATTTTTCATGTTTAGATGAATCATCCTTTCCTAGTAGTAAAGATTATTGATCCTCCTAGTGATGGGCATCATCGATGTCACTCTGATGTGACATCTGTCTTGCCTTCTCATTCTGAATTCCCTCAATGATCCTGATCCAATCAGTGACTTGGCTCAAGGCATGTGGCTTTACCTCTTCTGGTAGAGTACTCAATCTAGGTTGATATAATCCACAAAACAAATCAATGCATTCCAGGGCACTAGGCCTAAACATTTTAGGTATATCAAGCAGAGCATCAACGACCCTAGAGAGGATATCATGAGAGGATGTACAATCCCTTTCAGACATAGCATAATCATTTTGTGGTGCTATTGATGGGTTGGAGATAGTAGAAACCTCATTCTCTTGTTCTAACTCACTATTGACTAACTCATCTATCATGGAAACACCATGGGGAGTACTTAGATTCTCATCACAAATATTGAAATATCCCCTCATCATTGAGTATTTCAAATTGTTCTCAATGTCTATTGAAATGCGGTATGCTTGTTGTAATCTTGTAGGTTCCTTATCTCTCAACAAGTAGCTCATATTTTTATCAAATGCTCCCAAGTATACAACCAAACACTCAACATCATTTGGTCTTATATGTGCAGGGATCTCCCTTATCACCTTTGAAAACCGAAGATTAAATGAAGGGACCAACTTGTTTCCATTCTTCTCCATGTCCATAAATCTATGCCTAACCAAGACCGGATCAATCCTTTCTCCAAATTGTTCCATGAATACCAATTTGAATTCTCTCCATGAGTGTATAGAAGAAAGAGGCAAATAAGATAACCAATCTCTAGCATCTCCTTTCAATATTGAACAAACAATTTCATAACCACATCTTTAAAGGTTACCTCATAGTTTCCCATCACATCAACAAAGTCTTGTAGGTGTTGATTTGCTGACTCAACATGTTCAAATTTAAATATTGGTATCTTATCCCCGATTTACTATGGTACAACCATTAGGTACCACCAAATGTTACTGAAATCCAAGGATTTGTACCTTTCACTATTGAAACCTCCCTGATGTGACAAGGGGGCCCCATTGTTTACATCCCTGTTAGGAAATATGGTCTGACCAGGCATCAAGTGTTGTTTCTAGAAAGACCTACTACATGCACTCCCAAGGACGCTTAAAATATTTTCACTAAAAAGAAACCTTAAGCCCTTTTAATAATAAATTTAAAATTATACTTTCTTAAGATCAAGACTTACATGTTCCCTTTATAACTACACCCAATTCCACTGCCCTCATTTAGAAGCATACAAAATTCAACTACCCTTTCGCTTAATTTGTGCCTTTTTCACTTAATGAGAAATCTTTCACTTTTGAAAATTAAAGAATTCTCATAATTTGTTTACATAGCAATACAAAAATTCCTAGCCTTCCTAAAACATTCACTTAGTTTTTCCTTTTAGCACATGGGTCTAGAGCTTCAACATAGCTTTTGTCAGGTTCTTTAGTAGGAGTCACCACCTCCCATTAAGAGGAAATAAATGAAATGAAACTTCTTACTACATCAACATGTTCCAATTTTAACTCCTCAGTGGAGTCACTTTCAAGTCCTTTTGATTTATGTTGTAGTCCATTCTCGACCAAGATGAACAATTCTGTAAAATATGAACAAATTGTCCATACTACTTACACCATTTGACTCTGTGATTCAAAGGTCTATGTTTGGAGAGTGGAATTTCCCTAGTGGAGTCTCCAGTACTATTGGTTTTTTTTCTAGTACACCTTAAAATATCTCTAGAAGGTAGCCATCCTTCATTGTCAAGTATCTCACAGATCAATGACCAACTAGATGTGTTCAGGGCTTTTTAGCCTTTAACCCCTACACTTTAGGCTCTGCAGCACCAAGGAGGGTAATTCCTAACAAAGTTCACATAGGTTTAGCCAAATGAGAAAACATCTTGCATAGATATGTTCCTCTTCATCCCAAACAAATATTACTTTGAAAAAATTTGGCTGGCTTTCACACAAACAACTCTCCATTTGCTAGGAATAGGGTTTCACTTTAGACTTACATCTCAGAATAAGAAAATTTTGATTTAATTTTATCATCATTATGAGCCCTTGACAAGGTATATCAGGCACTTCATTAAATCACAAAAGCGTACATAAGATAAACTAGTGCCTCATCCATTGGGAACGGGGTCAAACACATGATAGTCAATAATGCATAAATCAAGAAACTAATGACTTATCTTCCTAATGCCTTACATTAGGAAAATTCACAATCATCAAGACACAACTTCTTATCAAAATCTTGGGTAATCACTTACAAACCTACGAATCTCTTTAAGTATTTTAATTAACCCCTTAGGCTAAAACAATAAACAAAATCATACATTCAATTAAACATTGAAAGACAAATGATAAAACACTTTGTTTCTCATTCATAGTATTCTAACGGTCACTTATAAGAGAGTAGATATCCAAATTTTACAAATTCATTACACTAACAAAGGCTTATAAAAAATTATCTAATATTATCATGTACAAGATTTAAACCCAAGACAAAACCCTAGCCTGTCATATATACATTTTGTACTACATTTGTATCCAACCTATACTTAAGCCATTCGAAAACTCAAAAGATGATCCCCTGAAATGAACCCTGAAATCCCTTTTATAAGTCAAGGGAGCAACAAGCAAAGGGTTCATTTTAGTTACATTTCACGATAATTTTGAGGACATTTTTCCTCGTGGGTTTTCGTTCCCAAACAATTACATTTTTAGTTGCATATCACAGGAAAGAAAAAAGAAAAAATAAGCGCCAAGCCACCAGTCAAAGATTCCATGCAAGCCTTTCAAAAGGCGTCGCCATCGTAACCCACACCTCACCCAAAATAGGAAAAGGTCAGCATCACTTCTAATAGCGAAAAAACCATCATAATACCCACGTGAGGAACCACATCACCACACCTAGGACCCGATCATTACCAATTAGAGCACATTGGTATCAACCATCCTTTTTACTGGCTAAACTGACACCCTCACTTGGCCTCCTCACAAAGAGCGGAATTGCAACTACCAATTCATCATCAAAATCAGTGTAAGGTACAAGGGCAATAGGGAAATGGCCACTACTAAGGCCAAACCCCTCAATTTCCTTCGAAGAGCTATCACTAATCAATACCAGGGAACTAGTTTTGTTAGAGAATACCCTAGGGCTTGTTGTTGTCCTTGTTAATTCTTTCGCAAACACTCTGGGCCAATTCGTCCACACAGGCTCATGGTCGGAGGTTATAAGCATCTCTGGTAGTAACAACCCTCCTTGTATTTTTATGAGCACTCCTCTTAGCTCTCGAAATTATCGGGGCCTCCTCGACCGCAATCACCTGCTCAGGTTCATAAGCTAATGGCTATTGCAAGCTCAAATGATGCGACCTATGTACTAGTGTGGAGGAAGGGGTTAGATAACTCATTTTGCTAGCAACACAATTCTTATGTGTAGGCAAAAACCAACAACCTTCACCAATAAATCCCTAGATAAAAGCAATGTGAACTGCACCAGCACTAGACATAAAAGAGGTTGCAAAAATGAAGCAAGAAAAACATATTTGTCGAGGCAACATCCTACCACCCTGGCGAGAAATTGCCACACAACAATACTCACTGCTTAGTGCCTATGATAATTAACAACAAGAACAAATTAAAAAATAGAATGGTGAATAATCTAAGGGATGATCCTCATTAAATAGAGGAATTTCCACCATGTAATTAATGGCCATGGTAGTTTGCTCACGTGACTAAAACAATTAATCACTTGCATGTTGTATCTTAGTTGTTGATCATTATGGATTAAAGCTCAATCAATAAGGATCACTACTTTATTTACTATTCATACTTAGAAACAATGAGGAATTACTTTAAAAAAACCATGTACTCGACCATATCTTGAGACTATCAATCCTTGGCATGCATGTCATTGATCCTACAACTGCGAGCAAATCCTAGCCACAATTTGAAAATATCGCTCATTGCCAATTCATCCTTGGCATGCATGTTTCATCAAGTAATGGCTAAGAAGCCAGCAATGAAACCCCAACCGCACATATTAATCATCCAGGGATATTTACTGTCGGCACCTAACTGCATCGCTAGTCATGTGTTGATAATCGCTCGTGTTATTGTAACCCACGATGGAATGAGAACATGCAATAGAGAAACCCAACCTATTGATGATCGTGGGTTCCATCCTTACCCGCAAAGGATGACACATAATAGTGGAAAATCCAATGATGCAAGCCATGACTACTCCATTGTTGCCAAACCGTAACCCATCACCCATCGCGTGTTAGCCCCAAGTAGACCAGCCTTAACTAGTGAAACATTGAACCTTAGCGATGGAATATGACCAAGCCATTAATCGTCGTAGGTCCAACCACATTTTGTACAAGTCAAACAACAATAATTAATAGTGTAGTGATGGGTCAAGATGTTGACCACATTGCTCATCTAGTGTTACTCCCTCATAGACACAAATGAACATGCGAAGACACACCAACCGCCATCACAAAAGAGGAAAGGCATCGCTCATTGCGGGTTACTTGAGGAAACTTGAAAACAAACAGGTGATGGGTGATGCAAAACTCAAACCTTGATGTAAGGATAAATTAATAGCATGTGTGGCAAAGGTTGTTTTAAAGGATGACCCAGTCACAACAAGTAAGAAAATGAAGGCATCGGTAAACCACGAGACTCAAGACCATGAAAGATTAATGAAAAGACTGGGAACCAACTCGATCAGTGAACTCGGAAATAGAACTCAAAGTTCATGAGGGGTGTGATCATGAAGAATTTTCTACGAGACCAGAACCCTAAAGGCAATGATAATTAGGGTTTGGACTTAATAATTCAGTGGAACCAAGAACATCTTAAGGGAAGGAGGGGTGAGAGATAAATATGTATAGAGGGATAGGTTAGATAGCGAGAAGTAGAGAGAAAAGGTGGATGAAAGGAAGGAGGGAGAGAGAGGGGAGAGAGAGAGGTGAGGTAGAGAGAAGTAGAAAGGGAAGGAGAGAGAGGGGGAGATAGAGAAAATTAGACAGGGAGGGAGGGAAGGAGATAGAAGTGAGATAGAGATAACTAGAGAGGGAAGGAGAGAGAGAATACTAAGATAGAGAGTAGAGAGGGAAAGAGAGAGAGAGAGGGAAGATGAGAGTGAGAGAGAAAGAGGAGAGAGAGAGGGGTAGAGGGATAGGTATGTATAGAGAGAGGTGATATAGAGAGTAGAGAGAGATATATAGAGATAAAAGGAGAGGTAAAGGAGATAGATAAATGTAGAGAGGGAAGGAAGGAGGGAGATAGATATTGGAGAGGGAAGGAGAGACATGGACATGTAGAGATTTAGTTCTTGAGCTCAAGGAAGAGATTGTCAGATAAAGGGATGGAGATAGTGAGAGAGAGAGAGACGTCTAGAGAATAAGAGATGAAAAGGAGTGAGATGGAGAGAGAAAGATGAAATTTGACCTCCTGATTACTTAAATTTCACATGTTGATTACTAAAATTTGATTAAGTCTGGAATTTTTAAGATCTTCCAAAAACTAGAATTTGTTTTATAACTCCTAGAGATTTGAAACTACTCTCAAACATCTTGCCTATATACATGAAATATAACTTAAATAATAATAAATTAAATATCCATATGTAATTTTCAACTTATACTTAAATATTTATTTCATGTATATAGTTTCCCTAACAAAAAAAGAGAAAATCAAAAAGTTTAGAAACATGCATTCCAAAAGTCATGAATGACATTTGGAACTTGCCAAATTTGGCGCTATCCAAATGAAGCAACCCATTTGGCATGTGCCAAATAGGTTGCATTGGGAAATACCAACCCAATGGGTTGGATTTTGTATTGGGCATCCGACCCAAAGGTTTGGACAACCATTTCATGAAAAAGATGTGATTTTTTGAAAGGGTGCCAAATTTATTCATATTTTTGTTTGTGTTCCCCGTCTCATTTTCATGTCTTTCAATGAAAGTTTATAAAAAAACCATGATCGTGTTAACCTCTCTTAGCTATCTAAATACATAATTCTTTTTCATTTTGATTTAGTTAAGGTTTTGATCCATGGCTTCTATTGTAAATTCCTTCCTTTTTGGTCAAAAACCAACATGTGCTATTTTTAGGATAGATTTTTACTCATTCATCGAAACGTGAAAGAAATTAAATTTTTTGAAGCTAGACTCCATTCTACACATGATGAAAAAAAAATCAATTATTGATTAGTTTTCAAAAAATTTAGGGGGGAGCACACTCAAATTTCAGCTTTTTAGGATGTGTCCACTTTGAAAATTCATAAAATATTATATATTCATTAAAAAAAATCCCAAATAATGAGGATAAAATAAATGGTGTTAGCTAATTTCTCACTGTTGGGATTTTTAAAATTCTAAAAAAAAGGGGGAGCCCTCAAGTGCTATACAATTTTTTTTAAAAACAGGACCCGTTTTAGGCCCCTCCCCCTTTTTGAGACCCTTAATATTCATTAATTTTGAAAAAAAATAGTAGCTTAGAAACTAGACTCAAAGAACTTCAACTTTTGTTCTTGTTGTATCTTGAAATTTTGAGCATAACTATCTTCATTTTCTCGTGCAAATCAGATTTTGTTGATTTCAAAAAGAAAAAAAAAAAAAAAGTGGCATCGTAAGGGCCAAAATTGTGTCACAGATCCATGCACTTACCCAATGGTCAGATTTTAAAGTTTATCAAATTTGAAAATAGACTCAACCCAGGTAGTATAGAAACCCTAGGTAAACTAGGGCACAATAGGAAAAGAAAACACATGCAAGAAAGATGAAATAAAAGCTACGACAAAAACAAAAACAAGCAAAACCCAAAACAAAAGAAAGGAAAACAAACTAGAGGGTTTGAGGAAAAATGAAAATGTGTCAAAGGGTGCTAGGAAAACAAAATAAAGAACCAATAGAAACAAGAAATACCAACGAGCAAAAAAAAACACAAGAAAATCGAAAATAAAAGGAAAATGTAGGAAAAAGACACCTACCTCACAAACAAGACAAGAAATCCAACAACACAGCAAGAAATCCAAGCTTGAACTCAAATTTCAACCATTAGGTCTGCTCTGGTTCACTTTGTCAAAGTGTATGAGTGAAAATAGCCAAAAATTGAGGAGCAGTAGGAATAAAAACTCATTCTCACATGTGAACAGGTGTTCATTAATGTGGGTATGTCAAGCCTCAAGATCAGGGTGGAGGTCATAAATGAACCATTACAAGAATAGAAGGTAGATGAGAGTCGAGATCGAGAAGGGACATGGCAATGAAACCTTTAATGAGTGGAAAGTTCCAGCAAAGTTTCAAAATTTGAACCCCCCCAAAAAAAGACAAATGTGGGAATCAAGATCAAGATTGGAACATGAAACAAGAGCTTTGGAAAAGTTCTTGTTTCTGGTTTAGTCCGATGTCCAATTCTAAAAACACACAAAGGGAGTCAAAAATTAGGTTCAGTGTGAAAATAGGCACAAGAACTTTGGTAAAATTCTTGTTTTGATTTTGGTTTGATGTCTAATTTTGAAACACAACAAAAATACACAAGGAAAAAAAGTGGGGGTAGTATTGGAATGAAAACAAGAACTTACACTTTTAAGGGTGTAAGATGGTGGTTCCAATTAGATACTTGAACTTGAAAAAACAAAAATAGACAAGGAAAAACACAAGGATCGGGATCATAATGAAAATGGAAACCTAAACTCTAAAAAAGTAACAAGTGCCAATGATAGTTTCAAACTTGAACCTAACAGACAAATGAAAACAAGGACTTAGGAGGAAAAACACAACTCCCAAAGCCCAAACAAGAACAACAAAGACAAACACAATAAAGGAGGACCCATTTTGACTAGAAACAAAATGAGGTGGTTATCAGGGAAAACTTTACTAGTGAATCTTTGCCAATTAGCGAATAATAGAAATTGGGACCTCCAAAAATGGCGAATAGTACAAGCTAAAACAAATATTGAATCGATAGGTTCTTACAAAAAACTAATTTCATCTCGATTAATTCGCCTATGCATTATTTTTTAAACTAATAAATCTAATGTGATTCACCATTGTAAACGATGTGTTATTGGAACTGATTCACTAGTAATTTATAGTAAAATTACAAATATTAATTATATTCACCAGTAATATTATATTCCTATCATTAATTTTGGGGAAATATCACCACAATAATAAATTACCATTTGATTTCAGGGATATTATAGCTTTGAATAGGGCTTTTATTTATTGCAATCAAATCATTGATTATCTTTTTAATCAAATGGTTGGAGGTGATTTCGCGACCTAATACACATGTGCCTTTTAAAAATCTTGTTGAGGCCCAAAATTTGTTTTGGGCCACATGATAAGATCTAATCGTGTGGCCCAAAACAAATTTTGGGCCTCAACAAGCCTTTTAAAAGGCACATGTGTATTAGGTCATGGAATCAACCTGCAACCATCCAATTAAAAAGCTAATCGATAATAACATTTTCAATTTTTATTTAGTCTTACTTTTAAAGTGAGATTTTTAGAAAATGCTTAATCCATGTGTGCTCCAATGCATTTTCGATAGTGAATTTATGCTTGGTGGTGAGGGTCTCTACCCCTCGACCTCACCTATATCGCGACAAGAGCGCGCTGAGGCCGCTGTCCATGGACCCCATGAGAGGGTGTTGCCCCCTCGACCCCCACAAGGGGGCTCTGCCCCCTTGAGCCCACCGGTGGTTGTCACCCTGAGGCTCCTACTTCAATATTACAAAAGACAAAAAAAATATGGGGGAACTACATCAACTAACTATGTAATTTTTTAAAGGAGATATTTTCCATTGTAATCAATATTTTTAGTGATTATTCGCTAGGATTCTCCATTGTGATTATTATTTTTACCAATTATTCATTGAGATTCGTCAGGATTTTACAAAAAAAAATTAATATTTTTTTCAAATAGAAGGAAAGATTCACGAGGAAAATTAATATTTTTTTCAAATAAAAGGAAAGATTCACCAAGATTTTACACCTTCAGTGAGGGGGGGTTTCTTAAAGTTATCCTTGGTGGTTATGCAAGGCACAACCGTTGGTGACTCGACTGGGGAAAATGGTTACCCATTTTCAAGATACTGAAGAATTTAGTCACCTAGAACCTCTAGTTTATGAACATTTTAACTTGATTGTGATCAATTACAACAAACAAAGTTGAGTTGAAATCTCAAATCTTGACTCAAAATAATAGCTTTGAATATGAGTGTGTGAATTCGTGGTTCATCCTTAAAGACTTTACCTATCCTTGGAACAACTATATTGAGATTCAAGCTACATGAGGTGAGTTACTTTATCTGTCATGCAATGATATCTTGGGCATTGCTCCACTGCCAACATGAGTCTATAGCCCTGATGGAGATACCTCTAGTTTTATCAAAGTATAGCTCTATTTCCAGCCAAGCATCCATAGCCTCGGTAGAGATACTTGAATCACCCTTATAATATTGATTTTACTTTCATTTATATTTCTCTTTTCTTTTATTTCTATGTTTTTCTTGGAGCAGTTATTTTCTTATCTTTTCCCTCAATACTTAGATGTAATAATCCAAAAAGTAGGTTAAGAACTACAGTGGATATCATGATAGTTTTGGGACTTGTATTTTTCATCTGAATCATGAATACAATCACCCTAAGATAGATAGGCCCTTAAGGAGAAAAATGATTTTATCTAATATGTGGCAGATTTAGTTGTGGTTTACAAGATCACTTAAAATATACCAGTTTTTTTAGACCTTTCAAACTAACATTAAGATGGACATAAAACTTAAGTTTTAAAATGAAGAAGATCAAAAAATAAACCTAAAAATATGTAAATCAATTTCTCAATCATAGTATCTTTATTATTCTTTGAATAACTGCCCATCATCCTGAAATGATGAAAATGCAATTCCCTAGAAATAGAAAGAAAACAATGAAAAATAAAAAATGAACAAAAATGAAAAAATAAAACAAAGGAAAACAAACAAAAACACAAGAAAACCACTAAACTACATATATGCAATGGATGAACAATCAGGCCTTCATGGGCCAGAATGATGTTTGAGAAACTATCCATTGACTGGCAATGGAACAAGTTCTTCTATTAAGGTGGTAAGCTGGAAAGCATTCTCACCAACGATCTTTGTGATATGATATGGACCCAACCAAAGTCTATCAAACTTTTGATGATCACCCTTCCTCACCCTAGGTTTATTCTATAGCAACACAATGCCTGATAGTTTCAAGGCCTTGATTTTGGCTTTCTTGTCAAACCAATTTTTGACTATAGCCTGATGTTTGGAAAAATATTGCAACGCAACATCCCTTTATTCTTCTAGATTGAGAAAATTAGTTAGTCAAACCTCTATCCTATCATCATTGGAATAAAAATCTTGCATAAACCACATAGTGTGTATCTATAGATAGATTTTTGAAATGAAGAAGATCAATATATATACCTAAAAATACGTAAATAAATTTATTGGTCATAGTACCTCTAGTATGCTTTGAACAACTAATAATTATCTTGAAATGATGAAAATGCAAGTCCCCAAAAATAGAAATAAAATAACAAACAAACAACAAACAAACAAATAACAAAACAAAAAATAAAGGAAAACAAACAAACAAACAAGAAAACCACTAAACTACATATATACAATGGATGGATGATCAGGCCTTCATGGGCCAAAATAATAGGTTCTCTTGTTAAGGTGATAAGCTAGAAAGAATTCTCAGGAAGGATCTCCATGATTATATATGGACCTATCCTAAGTCTATAAAATTTTTGGTGACCACCCTTCCTCTCCATGGATTTATCCCATAGTAGCATAATGTCTGATATTCTAAAGTCCTTGATTTTGGCTCTCTTGTCAAACCAACATTTGACTACAACTTGATGTTTGGAAAATTTATGCAAGGTATCATCCCTTTGTTCTTCTAGATTGAGAAAATTAGTTAGTTGAACCTCTATCCTATCATCATTGGAATAAAACTCTTGCATAAACCACAAAATGGGTATCTATGGATGGATAGGGAAGAATAGGTCTTGTCCATAGACTAACTTAAATGGTGACTTTCCTAAGGTGGATTTGATTCTAGTCCTATCTACCTATAAGGAAAATTTCACCTATTCATGTCAATCCCTAGGATTACTTTCTAGAAATCTCTTGATTACCTCCAAAAAATTCTTATTGGTAGAATTTGTTACCCCATTCCCTTGTGGATAGCAATTGGATGAATCCTTCAAAACAATTTTATATTCAAATACACATTGAATGAATTATGTAGAAGAAAAGTTTGGGCCATTATCACATACCAGAGCAAATGGTAACCCAAACTTGGTAATGATATGTTCGTTGAGGAATTTGATAACGACATCAGTGGTGTTCTTCTTACAAGGTTTAGCCTCAGTCCACTATGTGCAATAATCCATCATAGTCAAAATAAACCTATGACCTGTAGAATTATTTGGATTAATTACCCTCACAAAGTCTAATTCCCATTGGGAAAATGGTCTTACCTCATATACGAGTTGTAAGGGCATCACTGGGTTTCACTCTCAAGATGTTGAAGTTTGACATGTGTGAAATGTCCTACCATGTTGATGAAAATCTTGAAACACATGAGGCCAATAGTAGTTTGACCTTAAGATCTGATGTGCCATGACATTAGTTGAACCGTGCTCAGTACCATGTCTATCATGAAACTCACCAATGACTTGGTTCGCCTACTCCTAATCCAAACAACACAAATAAACATCTTCAAAGTTACTTGTATACAAGGCTCCTCCTTTGATCATATAGTGAGCACTCTTCAATGTTAGCGCCCTTCTCTATGTTGTGTTAATCCCATCATGGAACTTGTTCAACAACGAAAAAATAATATCAACATACCAAGGATCACCTATGAATGATTGTAATGTATACTACTGATATGTGATTTTGGAATCAACATCAGTCATGGCTTTGGATAGGCCTTGTACTCAGACTAGCTTCATCAGGTGAATTTTAAGGTCAAAATACTATAGAATTTCCATCCATTTTCCCCTTCTTTCTCCCAACTCAATTTTCATGAGAAGGGACTTTATTGTAGGATCGAGAAAGATGGTGGTGATCTGACTACGTAGGATGTAATGAAAAGACGTCTTAATGGCTCTTACCAGTACAAAGGCCTATTTCTCTAGTGGTGGCTATCTAATCTCAACATTTTTGAAGGGGGAGCTCATAAAAGCTATTGGTCGTTCATCCCCTTCACCTTTTCACTATGTCAAAACAACAACACATGAATAGTCAGACGCAAAAGAGAAAATATAGAAAGGAATTAAATAGTCAGGACTGGTTAAGACAGGAACCTTTGGGATAGGTTGTTTGATTTTTGAGAAGGCATCCTTGGCCTCATTACTCCATTCAATCTTTCCATCCTTTTTCATCATCTCATCAAGGAGTTTGACAATCTCTACAAACCCAGTTATGAACTTCCTTATGCATTTTATCTTTCTGAAGAAATATCTCATTTCTTTCTTACTGCCTTGCATATGCAACCTCAAGATAGATTCTACTCTATTAGGGTCGATCAAAATGCCTCTTTTTGATATTATGTGATCCAAAAAAATTCCTTCTAAGATTCCAAACACACATTTCTTTAGGTTGAGGGAGACACCATACTTTATACATTTTTCAAGAACCTTTGATCAATCAGCAACGTGGTCCTTCCTATTCTTGGAAAATACGGCCAGATTGTCTATGTAAATGATAAACATTTACCTACCAGATCCTTAAATACAATGTCCATCGTATGTTGAAAGGTTGCTCCAACATTATTGAGACTAAATGGCATCCTTCGGTAGGAAAATTTTCCCCACTTGGTAGTGAAAGCGGTCTCCATTCTGTCCTCATTATTAACTAGCACTTGTTTGTATCCTGATAACCATCCAAGAATAACATCATTTGTGAGTTGTTAACTGTCTATAGCACTTCATGAAGAGAATGAAGTGGGTAGTTATCTTTCTTTGAATCTTTGTTGAGGTTTCTAAAGTTGACGCATAGTCTGATCTCCTCATTCTTTTTATAGATAGGCACCATATTTGCAACCCAGCTCATATGTCTCACTGAAAAATAATTCTGGTTGACAATAGTTTCTACACCACTTTGATAATTAGTAGTTCAATAAAGGAATTAACTAGGTGCCACTTCTGATGAAATGTCTTTGCTTAGGGTTTCAGAGGGTTGGTGTGAGTTATCACTGAAGTATCAAAGGTTTTCAAATCTTCATACCCCCAAGCAATTGTTGCAATATATTTTTTTAGTACCTTCAAGATTTTGTCTCGAATTTCCTTCAGACAAGTCTTGTTGATAAATATGTTTTTCTCTAGCCTTGAATCTTCAAATTTGTATGTTTCATACTTTCGTCCATCAACATTGGTAGGCAGTTTCGCATGGGCCCGAGGGTCGACAAAAAGTATCCTTTCTAGTGCTACCATTCCCTTGGGAATGTTGTTGGTTGTGAAATTAAGTATACCTTCTACATTACAATCCTTCGGATCCCAATCTCCTTGATCCATATTGGAATCATCAATGATTTTCCCTTCGAAGATGTCTGAAATTTCCAGAAAGGAAATGATATGCTGATCATCATCAAAAACTTGGAAGTTCGGAACATTGTTAGGAATGGCTAGAATCAACACTAAGTCCATAGAAAATTGTTTTAGCTTGGAATCTTGCATAGGTTCCAAGGTGCTATTTGTTAAATCCAGTACATCTGCAATCTAGTTGTCTTCTCTTGGAATCAACTTAATACTAAAAGCGTTAAAATCCTCGATCAAGTTCCATACCCTATTTTTGTAGGTAGCCAATCTTTTGTTGTGCTATGTGTATTGGCTATGAAATTTTTTCATGATCACTTCAGAATATCCCATTACTCTCAGAGCTATTAATTTCTTCTAATATGTAAATATAATTCCCTAGCAAGTGCCTCGTACTCTACGATGTTGTTAGTACATCCAAACTATAACCATTAAGAAGCAAAGTATGTTTTCCTTTTCAGGTTGGTTAGTTCTACTTTAGCACCACTCCTCATTTTGGATTTAGAACCATCAAATTTAAGGGTCCACAATTGATCTTGGGTTGGGAGTTCTTTCTTGAGGTCAATCGTAAGTGATGACTTAAGAGAAATGGATGGTGGCTCAGATTGGTTTGAAATGTTAAATTCAGGGGATTTTTGTAAATGAGGATTGTCAAGTACTTCATTCAAATTAAAAACATGTGCAAATATTATTTCCTACAACTCACCTTTCCCTTGAATAATTCCTTAGCAATTGGTAGATTAGAACGGGCAGGGATACTTAATAACTTTTTGGGTTCTGTAATCTTAGTATGTATATTAGTAGATGGGGTATGAGCCGGATCAACAAGGAATGATGTTCCCTCTTATATACTATTTGTTCTTGTCAAAATAGTCATGGCATTAGCTTTGAATGGAAACCGATTGGGAGATGTTCTAGGATTTCTATTACAAGCCTCTCCTAGTTGAGAAACATGGTTCAAAATGTCTAAGCAGTGTTGACATGTCAACTCAGAATGATTATGGTAATGGACTTGGCACTGATTTAGGAGTAACAAACTCCACAATTCAACCTCTTCTCCAAGGACTAGCTTGTCTTATTGTATCTTATGGATTAACACTTGATAGTTAATAGTAATCATAGAATCACTATTTTCTAAGGGTTGTGAGCAATCAAGACTATTCACTGAAAAGGTCATAATTTCTTCTCTCCTATAACACCTATTTTAGTTTCAGAATAGGCTACTTCGTTAGGATGGTCATATTCTATGATCATATGCTTCAAGTGAGGCTCACTTTCAATCCTAATCTAAGTTGGTATACCTCTCCATGGCAGCCACATGTGTGAGAAGTCTAGTGATAGGTAACCTCCTATAGGCTTCATCAAATCCCTGCTTAACAACATATCATACATTTCAGGAATGGCAGCAATCTAGATCTCCATATAACTTTGAATCCTAGGATCTAATACAATTTTTACATGCACATTTTTTAGTTCCCCTACAACATTCACCTTAGTTTTGTCCAATTGTATAACTTTCTTATGAGTTTTAACTAGGGTTAGGCCCAAATTTTTACAAATAGAGAACACTATAACATTAGCCGACACTCAAGAATCCAATAGGAAGTTGTGTAAATTCTTCCTAAAAGTTGTTAAACTTAACAGGAAGGGTGTTCCTATCTTTTCTCTATACAGAGTTGCATTCATTTCAATAGCTAGATTCACCTTTGTCTTTCCTTTCAACTGGTTCACTTCAGCCAATGCTTTCAACATGAGTTCGCATTGGTTGGCACACCACTTTAGAATATCAAAGAATGATAATGAATTCATCTACTTCTACATTTTTGAAATCAAATCATGCTCTTTACCACTGTTATACTGTTGTCTAGGAATGAAAGAAAAGTTACCTTTGTTTGGAAACTCAAGTGGGCCTTTTTGGTGGATGAAAATTATTATCTTCTTTCTGATTAGGGGAACCATATTGTTGGGAGGGGAAAATGTGGTGAATGGATCTTTATTTTTATTTCTTATAAAATAGCCACCATTTTCCTAAAAAGCCTAGGAATAATATGTATCCATGTCTGGTTCAATTTCTCACTGCATGGGAAATTGATATTCTACGTCATAAGTTTCAAAATATATGGTAGTATCTAAAGATCTACCATTTTTTTTAGCACTACTTTGGGGAAATTAAGAATCATCTTGATCCATCTTAACCATTTTCTCAACCTCTAGGAAATTGACCTCAAAATGTGCAGTAATGTCATGCAATCTGCACCAATTAGTCATGAAGTTCAAATCTACAACATTTGTAGTATGAATTTTATCTTCATTGGCTTGATAATTATGAGTAATTCCCTCATTATTTGGTTTAGGGTTCAACTAATTGTTGTTATTCGGTATCTAGTTGTATCCCCTATTTTGATTATGATAGTTCTAGTTCTAGAAATTTCTTTGATTCTGGTTATTGTTCTAGTTGGAGTAGTTCTTTTGGTTAGAATATCCACCCTAATTTTGGTACTATTTTTGGTTTTTGTTTTGAGGGGGGTTCAACTTTAATTGGGGCATCTCATTAGTTACTTGAGACAAATTTTTCTTTAGATTTTCCAACTCTTTTGTAAAATGAGTAGTATGCTCATTCTCTACAGTTGTTACAGCTGATGGGTTCGTTGCGGTGTTAGACCCTACAACATGATTGTGCTAATTTTGATGTTTTATGGAGGAATCTAAAGTCCCACCATTGACCATCCATGGTAATGCAAGTGGAGGGTATAATTCAGCCAAAGGTTCGTAGGCAAAATTGAGACTTATTTGGAACTATATTGAATATATGGGTTTTGTTTGGAATTGTAGGATATCCTAGGCAAGAGAGAGGCCCTCCCATGCCACCTGATTGGGAACTTATCTATTTTTTCAAGTGTTTCACCAAAATTTTTAGCATTTGACACTTTTTCTCTCATTCGGGCCTTTTCCCTTAGATTTTGGCCTTGTTTTGCCTTGATTTAGTCTTGACAACTTGCAAATCAACAATAATCTAATGTTGTTTAATAAAGGTGTTGTGAAGTGTTGTAATACATCTTCCCACTTTTCTGAGACCCTTTCAACATAATTCACCTAAATAACCCCTTTTTACCCCTTTCCAAGCCTTGAAAACAAAGTGTTGTAAAGTGTGGTAATGTATTTTCACACTTTCCTAGGCTTACCATCACTAATTCAACCCTTTTTAATGAAATATTAGTCCCTTAATGTACTTTTAGGCTTGACCTAAGTGTGTTTTGGGAGGCAATTTTGATAAACACCATTTAACACCTTTATATTCCCGACCACCACTTGAATTTGTCCAAGTGCACTAGGTCGCCACCTTGGGTGATCTAGTCCCTTTTGGCATAAAATTCAAAATTAAATAAAAAGACTAACAATAATTTTCCTCCAAAACCCTAGTGTTAGCCTACAAGTGACATTTTCAAGAAATTAGGGCATACCTTGTATAAATAATGGTTTTCACCTTCATTTCCCCCTCCTAAGATCATTTTTTATTTTCACAAGAACTCGTGCACAATGCATCTCAAGAAATCTCCATTGGATTTGGTTCTTGCATGTTGCAAACTTCAAAAACTAAAGGTTTGGTGAGTTTTTGCATTGGTCTATCATTCCATCATCTTTTCTTTCATTGTTTCTCATTTGGGTTTAGTTACCATCAAAGGGGTTTGACTAAGGAAAACCCCTAATCTCTAACCCTAACATTTTCTTTGTCTTTGCATGAGTTTTGTAGGTTTTATTCAGATTTTGCAATGAATGAAGTATTGAAAAGGGTACCATCATTCCATTCAAGTCAACTCAAGTCATCAAACTGTAGGTGGAGCAAAAGGATAACTTGTAGAATAATTTTTTGAAGATTTTGACATAGGTATCTGAAAGAAAAGGGAAGTGAAAATGGTGGCACATAGAATTAGGCTTTGAATCTCTTGAAAGTATTAGGAGGACTAGGTCAGCATCATTGGTGACCTTGTCCCTCCACAAGGCTTGAAAAAGGGTTTTGACATTTCTAGATACCTTTTTTCCTGAAACCCAGCCTGGAAAAGTTTCCCGACAGAAGGAGTAGGTCACCCATTCTAGTGTAAGTGTCCCTATGTATATTTATAGCAATTTTTAGAACATTTGAGGGCTTATCTTCTACAATTTTCATTTCCTAGGTTCACCATCTTTGTATTTTCCAGTTTCCTTCTAGATTGCATACATTTAGGTCATTTAGTCTAGCTTGCATTTAGTTTAAATTTCTTTGTTTACATGTCTTTAGTTAGTTTAGTTTCATTTCATTTCAAATTTTAACCACACTCCTCGAACACATCATAACCCCACTCAACCCACACCCTTTGAATGCAATCACCAAAGAGCTTCTCACCAAGGTGAAAGAGTGTCATTCCTAAACCAAGTGCTCCTAGATGAAAAACCCTAGGGGTCTAGTAAAGGGAATCCTCTTTCCCTTGTTAGCATAATATTTTTTCTGGTTCATTTTGGTGAACTCAACATGAGATCAATTGTTAATCTTCTGATTTTTTCATTTCATCTTAGGAAAAACCAAGAATTGCATTAAGATTTTTGCATTGTTCGCATCCTAAGGTTAATAAAAAAGTTCATTAGTGAAAAATTTCATGATAGATTGCACTTTGTATTTCATTTTAACTGAAAAAGTACAAAAAAAATAGTATTTTCATTTTGTGTCTACACTGGAATGCATAAAAATCAGATAAAGCATACAAAACTTTCAAATTTGACAAAAAAATCACTATTGAGACTAAGTCGCCACACTGGGTGACCTAGTCCCCTTGCATATTTTGCATAGTATTTTTTGTTACTTTCAACACATTATCTACATTTCTTCTTTCTACAATTGCATTTTTGTTTTTGTTTCCTGATTTTCTATTTTAGTAAATTTCTTGTCATTAGTTTTCTTTCACTATGGCTCTATGTTTCAATTTTGTTTGGATGTCCTTCAAATCCCTCCTAGATATGTCAAGCTACACTTTTTCCACTGGTCCTAATGACCTTGAACCTACTCCTTCTCAATCAACTCCAACTGAGTGTCCTCCTCAGGAAATTAACATCATTGGTGATGATGATGCTAGCATGAATTGGTTCCTCAATGTATACATGAACCATCTTGAGGAAAATAAAACCTTCTACCCATCCATGAAACAACCCCCATTTCCCAGCATGTCCTCCCTAGATACATTTGCTTACCTCCATCCTGAAACAAACAATGAACCTAAGTTCCCTATACAAGGTGAACCCAGTTCATCTAACACCGTCACTACTCAACCATTTTACCATAACCAAGCCACCCACCCTCTAGTTAATCTTCAACAAAATTATGGTAAAGGATTTACCATTCTAAGAAAAAAAGGTGGTGACACAAAAAATGAACATGAAATCCACAAATTTTATGAATAATTGTCACCTGATGAACATACAATGAGAATCAGTTATCAAGATCCTCCTCATGATTGTAGGCCTCCTAGAGAATTTCTTAGGCTTTGTGATGATGGCATAGTTTTCTTTGATTCCCCCCCTGATTTGGATGTTCTCCTTCCTAAGGAATTTCCCCCATCTCCTCCTACCAACACCAAAGACAATCCTAGGATCATCTCAGGACCTCTTGCCCTAGTATCCTCTTTCAAAGTTGGGGAATCTAGCGAATGCTAGAGGTATTACAAATTACAGAAACTTCAACTCCCTCTTTGTCCACCTCCTGAATGTGAGTAGAGATTACAAATCCTCCTAAATAAATTAATCATTACATTACCTCCTTGTAATCGGTTGGTGATTTATCCTAAATATGCTAATGTACCAAACTATGCTTACCATCATGTTCTTGGCCATAGAAGCAATGAATGTCATCATCTACGAGAGATACTGAGTAAGTATCACTTTGTTGGTGATAATTTCTAACCCCTTAAACCATAAACTAATCCCTTGCACCTTTTCATGTAATAGTTGTAGAACATACCCTTCTCACTATTACGTGTTTTTCCCCCATCACCTATCTCATCTCACTCTTTCCTTGCACTCAGTGGGGGAAAGAATTTGTTAGTCTTATCCTAGTATTTCATTTTTCCTTGTCCCTTAGCTTCATTGTCCACCTCCTACTTATACCCACTAAGATAGGGAGGTAGATAACTTGCTTAACAATTGACTTACGCTTGCCTTACTAGTAATGTGTTTGTTTGTGTGTGTCATGTACTCCCCATATTGTTAGATGTTATATCTCTTTGTGCCCCTCTTCTATATGTATCTTCATTCCTCTCTATGTTGTGCATTATTTTTTCTTTTCACTTTCTCTTCTTTCCTTCCATTTGGGGATGATGCAAGACATTAATACCACAATGTCTCCTTCATGTTGACCCAAATGGACCCTTCTTTTCTTTTTCTATTATTCCTTTTTCCTTCCATTTGGGGATGATGTAAGGCATTTAGACTGCAATGTCTCCTTCATGTTGACCCAAATGGACCCTTCTTTTCCTTTTCTTGTATTCCTTTTTCCTTCCATTTGGGGATGATGCAAGCCATTGAAACCACAATGTCTCCTTCATGTTGACCCAAATGGACCCTTCTTTTCCTTTTATTTTTTTCTTTTTACCTTCCATTTGGGGATGATGCAAGGCATTGAGACCGAAATGTCTCCTTATGGACCCTTCTTTTCCTTTCCTTTTCTTTTCTTTTTCCTTCCATTTAGGGATGATGCAAGGCATTGGGACCACAATGTATCCTTCATGTTGACCCAAATGGACTCTTCTTTTCCATTTCTCATTTTTCCCTTCCATTTGAGGATTATGCAAGGCATTGAGACCATAATGTCTCCTTCATGTTGACTAAAAAAGGATCCTTTTATTTTTATATTCCTTTTTTCTTTTTTTTGTCCTTTTCGGGATGATGCGAAGTGTCGAGAAATCATAGTCTCTTCCATGTTGACCCAAAAAACTCTTTCTTTTCAATTGATTTCACTCTCTTTGTGTCCTTCCAGTTCTATGTATTTGGGGAGATGATGACAGTTCTGAGCTCTCTACAACACTACTACAACAATGAACATACTTACCCCAAATCCATAGATCCCTTACGTATTTGTGGTTTTCCATTTTGGGGGCAACCCCCTTTTCCTTTTCCTTTTTATTTCTCTCTTCATGAAACAACCTTTCTTGGATACTTATCACTTGGCATGGGGCTTTCCAAGTAGGCTCTCATGTCCTTTTCTTTCTTTTTGCATTTTTCCTTTCTCTACTTTAAAGCAATCACTCACAAAATGGTGTGTAGAATTTCCTTTAAAGTGGGGGCATACATTGGCTTGGTTTATTTTTGCATCTACATTTTTTTTTATTTCTCCTTGGTTCCTAGTGCAGCCTTATCACTTCATACGATGTGTTTCTCACTTTGTGGATGATGTCACATGTAATTTTCTTCATAAGTGTGACTTATCTTAGCATATTACATTCCTCCTAGTGGCATGGTGTGATGCATTGCATCCCCTAAGTTGTGAATCTTCTATCCTTTGATTGGTCCTCCCTTGGAGACATTAGACACAATGTTCCCTAAGTCAAAGACCTCACATGAACTAAATAAGACTCCTTCAAACATCCCTTTTTCATTTTATTCTTTTTCATTTTTACATGTTTCATTTTTGCATGCATACATGGCCACCTTTCATAACACAAATTGAATGCTTGTGGTGCCATCGTGCACTCGAACATGATTTTTAAGCATCCAAGGCTTTGTTTGTCTCGTGAACTGCACCCTTGTCTTTTGTGGTGCCTCATGTAATTTATGAGGAGGTATAACTTTGGGTATGGTTAAGTGGGAATCCCAACTAGTGGTGCGACTTTCCCCATAGACACCTTTGTGTTTTTCAGTGCATACCAACTATGTGTATGTATCTCACCCCTTTTCAGAATTCTCACCTGATGGACAACCAAAAGTGTCATCGGCCTAGAGGGAGTACATGCTTTCCTTTCAGAAACAACCTAGATCTGATCCACAACTAGTTGAACAAATGGTTGAATCTTGATCTGACTTTTTCTCTCTCTCCATTCTTTCACATCACTCCTTGTGTGATCTTTTATGCTCATGTTTGGTTTTCCATTGGATCTTGATAATAGTCATCTCACCTTACTAGCATAAATACATTGGATCCCACTCAACATGCATGATTCAGCTACTTTAGTGTGAGTTTGAAGCAAGTTCATCCTCTTACTAATGTGGGGGCTAAATGTGTTGCCAAAAAGTGTAGCCTTTGATACTTTTTCACTCATTCAAGCCTTTTCTCTTGGATTTTTTCCTTGTTTTTCCTTGATTAGTCTTGAAAGCTTGGAAATCAACAACAATCGAATAGTATTTTGCAAAGGTGTTGTGAAGTGTTTTAATACATCTTCCCACTTTTCTGAGACTCTATCAACATAATTCACCTAAATAACCCCTTTTTACCCCTTTCCAAGCCTTGTGCCAATGTGTTGTAAAGTTTTTTAATGTATTTTCACACTTTCCTAGCCTTATCATCATTAATTCAACCCTTTTTAATGATAAATTAGTCCCTTACTGTACCTTAGGCCTGACCTATGTGTGTTTTGGGAGGCAAGTCTGATAAAAATCATTTAACACCTTTTTATTCCTGTCCACCACTTGAATTTTCCCAAGTGGACTAGGTCACCTCCTTGGGCGACCTAGTCCCTTTTGGCATAAAATTCAAAATTAAATAAAAAAGCTAACAAGAATTTTCCTCCAAAACCCTAGTGTTGGCCTATCAAGTGATGTTTCTAGGAAATTAAGGCATATCTTGTATAAATAAGGGTTTTCACCTTCATTTCCCCCATCCTAAGATCATTTTTCATCTTCACAAGCACTCTTGCACTCAAGCTTCTCAATCAAGCAACCTCCATTGGAGTTGGTTCTTGCATGTTGAAAACTTAAATAACTAAAGGTTTGGTGAGTGTTTGCATTGGTCTATGATTCCAAAATATTTCCTTTCATCATTTCTTATTTGGGTATAGTTACCATCAAAGGGGTTTGACTAAGGAAAACCCCTAATCTCTAACCCTAACATTTCCTTTATCTTTGCATGTGTTTTGTAGGTTGTATTTAGATTTTGCAAGGAATAAAGTATTGAAAAGGGGACCATCATTCCAGTCAAGTCAACTCAAGTCATCAGACCCTAGGTGGAGAAAAAGGACAACTTGTAGACTGTTTTATGAAGATTCTGACACGGGTATCTGACAGAAAGGGAAGTGCAAGTGGTGGCCCATATAATCAAGCTTTGAATCACCAAAAATTACTAGGAGGACTAGGTATCCATAATTGGTGACCTTGTCCCTATACCAGGCCTGAAAAATCATTTTGACATTTCTAGATACCCTTTTTTCCAAAACCTAGTCTACAAAAGTTTCCTAGAAAAAGGACTAGATCGCGCATTCTGGCATAAGTGTCCCTCTGCATATTTCTAGCAAGTTTCAAAACATTTTGAGGCTCCTCTTTTGCAAGTTTCATTTCCAAGGTGCACCATCTCTTTATTTTCCAGTTTCCTTCTAGGATGCATACCTTTAGGTCATTTAGTCTAGCTTGCATTTAGTTTGCATTGCTTTGTTTACAATTCTTTAGTTAGTTTAGTTTCATTTCATTTTAGCATCCAGCCACACCCCTCACACACAACAAAACCCTACTCAAACCATACCATTTGAATGCAATTAACAAAGAGCTTATCACCAAGTTTAAAGAGTTCCATTCCTAAACCAAGTGCTCCTAGGTGAAAAACCTTAGGGGCCTAATAAGGGGAATCCCCTTTCCCTTGTCAGCATAATATTTTTGATGGTTTAGTAGCTTGATGGATAGGTGGTATACTTTGGACAATGAATCAATGTCTTTTTGGAGGTAAGTTCTTTGTAAAAAAAAGCCAATGAATGGATATATGGCCTTAAGGTATGCTTGGATGACGATATTTTTAGCCACCATATATGGTTCCTGTAGTTGCATGTACATCCTTTGGAACCATGTGTTGAATAGAGGTAATGGTTCATAGGGTTCCTTCCTAGTCATATAAAATTTGTGATATAGGATGGTTGGGTCTATGTAGACCCAAAATTGATTGATGAAGGCATCCTCCAAATTAGTCCAACTAAGAATGGATCTGGTAAGTAGGTTCAAGTACCAATTGTATCCCATATCTCCCAATGAGTAAAGAAATGGTCTACATGAAACGTTGTGATGTGCTATTTGGGCTCGATTGCAAACATATTTGAACATGTTAATGTGCTCTTCTATACTTTGGGATTCTCCATGGGTGTACCTAGGGCATCAATTCTCTAGATTTTAGGCATCTCATGTATGCCATCGAAAATGGTTCCCAATGGCTAGGGATTATTCCCAAAGAATGAAATTGGTGTTGGCGAGTTGGGTTGTGTTAGTTGTGGTATTAATGTAAATCCAAGTGGAGTGGGTGGTGGTGTTAATGGTGGTGAGATTAGAATCTTATGAGTTTTAGATCTAGTAGGAGATATGAGTTCAAATAATGGCTTTTGGTTGATAGAAAATCTCAGAAATCTTTCAAACCTATTTGAAAAAAAAAACCCAATCCACTCCAATGTGTTCTTATACGTCTTCCTTCTAGCACCATTTCTATTAATGGTCAAAATAACACAACAATGTTTAAAAAAATATTTCTACTCTATTTATCCTAGAAAAGACAACTGATCTAAAACCACCTATCTTCCAAGGTCTTTGTAGTTGGTTCTCAATTGTGATGACATAATTTAGTGTCTCATGCAACTATAATGTTCAAGGGGCCTATGCTAGTAGAACAATACAAACTAATCTAACATGGGGGGTTTTAAATAAATAGAAAATAATCAATTAGAGATTTAGAAAAAAAATATGTGAACACAAATTTATTTCAATATACACATGAAATTCCTATAATGATCATTTCATAATTAACTTAAATTGTAGAATGAAGTAATTCATGAAAAGATAATGTAGTCACATCCATCCACAGTGTAGATTTAAGATACGTAACACCATTCATCATCACTTTTTTTTAGAATCAATTTTTAACCATAAAACATCACAAGCTCATCACAAAAAATCACAAATCAATAAATAAGAAACATCATCCATAGATAACATAATAGATAGTTTGGCATAGATGAATAATTTAGATGGCATCAAGAAGGAAGGAGCATGGCTACTCCAATTTGAATTTTACTGGAGGAAAGGACAATGGAGAGAAAGATTCAAGGGATTTCGAGGATGGAGATGCTAATGGGGAGATCCCTAATGAGGTCTAGTGTGCCCTGGCTGCTGCATTTATGGCCGAAGGTTTTGTGGTGGCCACTATTGGGGTTGCTTCCTCTGGTCCAATTGTGTTTGTGCTTTGGGTCTTTTTTCCTTCCACTTTTATCCTTTCTATTGTCCCTCCTCATGTTTCTTACCGTGGTGGTGATGATGAAGGATTAGTTTGAGTTTTTTCTATTTTTGTGTCATTCGTTTCATTGGTGGAGGCATTCCATTCTAGCCACTTTTTTTCCCATGTTCTCTTAGGCACCATTATTGAGGTGGGCCTTTTTGTTGAGCTAGATGACTTGGTTGGTGGTTTCGCTATCCTCTTCAAGGGTGGGGAGGCTATTTTTATTTATCACGTTGGTGATCTTCTCTTGGATTCCTATTGGAAGGGGCCTTGGTGTTGTTCTTTGTGGTTGTGGAAGAGGATATATTTTCCCTCTTCCTCGATGCATGTGGTTGTTGTGTTCCTCTATTTTGGAATGGCCCTTGGGTTTCTCTAGCTTCAAATTTCTATTGGTGTAGTTGTGACTGTGCTCTCTTGGTCTAGCTTTATGGTTGTTGGAATGTTTGATTGTCTTCTTTGTAGAGGTCATTTGTTCTCTCTATCTTGTGGTAGGTGGTGGCTTCAAGGCACTTGTCTTGTCTCCTTAGTGGTTTTGGGTCCCTTGCCTATGATTGAGGTGTTCAAGAGTGTGGTTATGGGTGTTTTTCTCTTGGTGCTTTCCTTCCATATGGGTTCTACTTTAAGCCCCTTATGGGGAACAATGTTTTGTTGCCTTCAGGGTAGTTTGTGAAAGATGCAAGATATGGGGTAGCCTGGTTGAATATGCTCATTCCAGTAGTGATCTTCTTTGTTGCTTTTCTCTCCATAACTTTCATCTTGTTGTAGGGGCTTAAGGTTTGTGAGACCATATTTTTCCCACTTTTGGGGAGATGGGGGTGTGTTGATGGTGTGATGCAAAATGGTTTGTGTTGGAATATTTGTGCTACTTATTCCTTTTTGCAAGCACATTCAATGGGGGTTGATTTTCAAGCTCCTTTAGGAGTCTTTTTTTTTTATCCCCTTTTTTTCTTTTGTATGGATGCCTAGGGAGGAGGTGTTTTATTTTTCTACTAGAATTCTTACTTGATACCATGTTCTACTAACATTGTATTCAATAGAGGTGAATATTTCTCCTATTAAAGTGGAGCCTTCCCACCTTTGTTGGTTCCTATTGAGGTGGAGTGCATTTTCTCTCAAGGGAATTTTCTTTGGTAGTTCTAGTCCCCACTTCTTTCTCTACTATAGAGGGGAGCCCCATCCTTTTGAGGTGGTTTCGGTGTTGGTGTTTGGTTGGTTGGTACTTTTAGGAGAATGTATCTCTATGAATTTTTGTGATTCTTACCCCTTTTTTGGTGGGAATCTATTTGGATCAGGTTTGTTCAACCTAAGCGGAAGGTATGTTGTAGTCTAGCTATTGTAGGTGGTTAGTGGCCTGGCTATTTTTGGAAGTCTTCAAGGCTTGCTAAGTGATAGGTTATTATTTGAATTTGAATGTATTGTTACTGTAACTTGTGATTCTTACCCCTCTCCTGGTACGAAACTGTTAGGCTCATTTTTTACTAAATTGAGTGGAAGGTCTGTTGTAGTCCAAGTGTTGCAGGTGATTTGTAGCCCGGTGTTTTTAGGTAGTATTTTGGGTATGATGTATTGTAGGTTGTTTATTGGTTCAATAGGACTCTTTTTTTCCAAAGTGTTTGGTTTCTCTTGGTTGTGATGCCAAGTTTGGGTTGTTAATCTATCATTGCCTCAGGCCTATTATTGGTTGTGAGTATTATGTTACTCTTGGTTTCTACTAACCATATGCTGGTATGTGCAGGATCATGATGGGCCAAAAAGTGGCGATATGTAAGTGATATGTTGGCCCATGTGGCTGACGAATTTTTTCTTACCCAAAATTGATGAAATGAAAAGGGTTTTTAAAGGATATTCTCAACTTTCCACCAATATAAATTATTCTTTACTTTGAATTTAATAATTATTTATTATTCATTTTCTATTTGAATTACAAATAAAGTCTTGATTGATAGGCTGATTGAAAGACGTCTATAGCTTTCAAATGGTATAACATTTTTCAAATCTGAAACATGTGTCACATTCTATGCTTCACATACTATAGGATTAAAAAAAAAAAAGAATTTCATGAAGTTTTGACCAAGTTAAGGTGGTCAGACATACGAGTTTTTTTATTCTTTAAAAGTTGTAATAAAAAAATCATAATTAATTATTTACTTGAAAACAAATTACAAGAAAATATGCATCACATTGAGACATGAGTCCTCTACTTATATATAAAATATTATAAAAAACTATTATCATTTTATTATGGCTAGGGTGGTCAGACAAACACCTACTTCTCATTTTTTTCCTAAAATTTAAGTACTACTGCATTGAAATTTCAAATTTTCACCAAATATATATATATATTTTTAAATAAACCTAGTATTTTAGAAACTACATTCAATTTTTTGCATATTCTATTCTCACATATTTTTGAAATAATATAGATAACTTATTCAAATTTTTACGTCAAGTTGCCTAACTCTGATTTTGCTGAATTTTATTGCCACTTAAGGGCCCGTTTTTTCCATGATGATCCTGCACATACCCATGCTATTTGTGTTTCTATTGTGCTACTATAGTATCTCTATTAGTACTATTTCGTTGGCAAATTTTGAGACTTTATTTTTTGGAAGTGTCCTCTTAGTTTTGTAAAAGGTTCTAGGTCCTTTCAAAACCTTGCTTACCTTATCTAAAACATAATAGATAGTTTTGAATTTGATTTATTTTTATTGATTTTTCACCAATTTTAAGAAACATTTATGTGCAGCAAGATTCACTTGCATACGGAAAACCATAGTCTATTATCATCATCACTAAACTAAAAAACTTCTTGAAACTAACTATTTCCATTAAAAATTTTAAAATGTTTAATTGTTGCATAAAGCTGTAAAAACTAAAAAATATCTAGTCTTAGGCAACAAATATGACTTCATTTTTTTGGAATTTACAATGAGGAGAAAAATTAATCTTATAGAAAGAATTAACATTAATTTCTCCTATCAAAAATCATGATCCACCAATTTCTTGCCCAAATCCAAAATGATAGGGGGCACTTCCAATTGAGGGTCTATCTTCACTTGTTGAATTTGTTGAGATGGAAGTATGCTTCATTTTAGCTTTACCAAAATTGAACTGGAGTTGACTGTTGTTCACTACTACTAATAAATTTTCCCCATTCCTGGTTTTCCAAAACATGATTTTGGGTTAAATCTTTGTAGAAAAGTGATCTAGAGTTGTTGTCCATAGGGCACTTGGAAATGGTTCACATTTTTTACTTTATCCCTTTTCAAAAAAAAAAGAATATTCCTTTCCTTACTTAGCCTCTTTTACCTATTTTGAACACTTTAACTTGCTAGAAATAATCATCAACATTGCTGAAAATCTACTGCAAGGTCTCATCTTCAAGCGCATCTATCCATTCCACTATGAACATTTCTCTTTCAAAATATTTTGTGGTGGACGTATACATATATTGTAGTTGGGTAACATTTCTAGTAACATCTCATACATAAAATCTATTTTCCATCAACTTGTCTAGAAGAGGCCCTCCATCATCATCTCCTTCTTTAATAGTTTTCTTCAATCTTATCTTTTGTTGGTCTTTCATCTCTTGCAAGGAGATAAAATTAGCATCTGGTGTAGCCTTCTTGCTAGTCACTTAAGCAATAATCCCCTTGGTCACCTTTCTTTGATCAGATAAGTCCTGGTGGGAATGTTGCAATGTCCTTTTATGCTCCATGAGAACTTCTATCTTGAAGCTCAATATATTGATACATTTATAAGGATATTTGACATATTGATCCTCCAAAATAGCATATTCAACTATATCCAGTTTGGGCACCATTTTCAGAATTCTCAACTTCTGCATATAACCTGCATATTTACCATCTTCCATTCCTAGCAACTTAACATATTTTTCCAAAGATTTGACAAGCTCATTTACCTCTATATAAATTTTAGAACCAATAGTGAAAATCTCCTCAATCTCCTTCTTAAGAAGGTCAACCCACTTATCCATCATTTGAGATTTTATCTTCATTTCAATCAACTCATCAAACTCTTTATGACTCATTAATATAAGAACTTTTGATGGTGTTGCTTGTTTAGAATTGGATGTAATCTATTCTCTTAGAAAACTTTTCACTTTATTTATCTGATCCTTGAGCTCATCCTTGTCCTACTTGTATTTGATCATTCTGGACTGGTAGTAGTGTCCACAATATCAATGAGATTTATTTATTGATTTTTGGTTTGTTTACCTAGATTGACAATACTTACTTGATAATCTGAAGCTTACATATCCCTATCATCCTTATCAACTACCAGAGTTGCAATGTCTTCCACTAAGTCTCCATCATCAATGAGCCTTGTGGAATGAATATCTTTGGGCTTCTTCTTAGGCTTCACCTTGTCCAGTTCTTTTATCATGTCATCCCGTGTTACTGGTTGGGCCTAAACCTATTGTATTTTCGCCAAATTTAACTTAAGCCATGTA
Organism: Sequoiadendron giganteum; assembly: GCA_007115665.2. Classification (NCBI taxonomy): domain Eukaryota; kingdom Viridiplantae; phylum Streptophyta; class Pinopsida; order Cupressales; family Cupressaceae; genus Sequoiadendron; species Sequoiadendron giganteum. The sequence continues at coordinate 914,416,523 of CM021100.1, read as the reverse complement.
GGGGCAGTTGGCTAAGTTTTTACCTATTGAGCACTAGGAGGAATTGATGAAGGAGGTGTTGAAGAAATTGTAACCACTATTTGCTCAAAAAAAATTATTTGTTGCTCTTCTTGTTCTTTCTGTAATCTCTCTTGCTCCATCTTCTCATTTTGAGTTTTTGTTTCTATTATCTTTTTCATCTCCTCCTCTTTTTGTATATCCTCTTCTTCATCTATTTTCCTTTGCTAGGTATGTGCTGGATCATCATGGAAAAAATAGGCCCTTAAGTGGCAATAAAATTCAGAAAATCAGAGTTAGAAAAATTGACTTAAAATTTTGAATAAGTTATCTATATTATTTCAAAAATATGTAAGAATAGAATCTGTAGAGAATTGAATGTAATTTCTAACCTACTAGGTTTATTTTTATTTTTTAAAATCTATTTGGTGAAAATTTTAAATTTCAATGGAGTAGTACTTAAATTTAAGGGAAAACATAAGAAGTAGGTTTATGTTTGAGCACCCTAACCAAAATAAAATGATAATATTTTTTTATAAGATTTTAGATATAAGGGACTCATGTCTCGATGTGATGCATATTTTTTTGTAATTTTTTTCCAAGTAAATAATTAATTATGAATTTTTTATTACAAATTTTGAAAAATATTAAAAATCGTATGTTTGACCACTTTAACTTGGTCAAAACTTCATGAAATGATTTTTTTTTAATCCTATAATATGCGAAGCATAGAATGTGATGCATGTTTTGGATTCAAAAAATGTGATACCATTTGAAAGCTATAGATACTTTTCAATCAGCCTATCAATCAGGGCTTTAGTCATAATTAAAATAGAAAATGAATAATAATTTATATTGGTGGAAATCTAAGAATCTCCTTTAAAAACTCTTTTTGTTTCATCAATTTTGGGTAAAAAGAAAGTCGTCAGCCACATGGGCCATCATATCATTTAGATATCTCCACTTTTTGGCCCATCATGATCCTGCACATACCCTGCTACTCTAATTCCATTGCATGAGATTCCTCCTCTACTGCCTTGTCTTGTTCATCTTTCTCTTTTTGTTCAAGCTCTCGTGCATGGGCCTCTTCCTCAACTTTCTTCTCTTGAGCTATCTCTTCATCCTTCTTTCTTTGATCTTCTTTTTCATTAGCTAACTCTTCGATAGCTTATCTCTGAGAACTCTCTGATATTTCTTTTTTCTCTTCCTCAATCAAAAAATCTCTCATCTTAGACTCATTCCAAAGGCTTCCTTCTTTGAATCCAATGTCCTTTTCTCCAATTTCTTCCCTCTCAAGATATTCTTCATATTCTACTTCTTCTTCATGAAGTGGAGTTTCTTCAGAGTCTGAGGGCATAGGTGACTGTCACATCAATTACAAAGGGTCTTTCTTCTTGAAAAACTATTGTTTCCATAGTCAATGGTGCAATGGGAGGGGTATCCTTAGTTTGTATAGGCATAGTAGAAGGACCTTCCTTAGTAATTTCTTCCCTAGGGTACACTATAGACAAAGTTTGAACACCAAGACCTGCAACAACCCATTTAGCAGTAGCAACATAAATAACTTTAGCCATTTCTAAGGGTTTAGTAACCTTCATTAAAATTTCCTTGTCTATTAGGGTAGGTTCTTCATTTTGTTTAGTATTTTTCTTAAACCTCTTGTAATACCATGTCTTTGTTGGATAAGTAGGCTCACTACTAGAATCTTTCTTTCTTGATGCCTTAACTCTTGGCTATTTGAGATGAAGGTTAAGCCATTACATAATTCTCTCAAAAAATACCTATGAAACTTTATTAATATTGGTTTCCTCCTTCTCCATCCAATTGATTGGCTCCAAATCCTTGGTGGCCACTCTATCCATTTCATATCGGGGATCAAGATTGATCCCATCATTAGAAGTCCCCTCTGGAGTATCCTCTTTGATCCTGAAGTCCCTCATTTGGGGACTAACAGTCTTTCATACCCTTTTCTTCTTACTTCAAATTGATCTTGCAAGTTTTCCCAAAATTCCTCAAGAATTGGTTGATGAAAATTAAATTGTGAAGCATATAAATTATTCATTTTCCCCTTAGGATAAAACTCCTTCTTGGATGTATGAAGCTTAAAATTCATAGATTGAAATTCCTTTGTTTCTAACTTGGATTCTATAGAAGAAGAACAAGAATAAAAACCCAATTTCATTGGGAATGAATGATAATTGGCCTTGTGCATTATAGAAAACTTGGTATTCACCTCAATTTATTGACAAGAAAACTCCATCAAAATCCACCTATCACCAAAACACATTGGTAGTTTGAAAGGGTAATTCTCCTATCCACAAAATCTAATATAGGTTGATTTTGGGTATTGGATGAATCAACATCCCCACTCTTGAATGAATTCCATGGCCACTCCTAAAATCCTAAAACCAATTTCTCCTGTGAGCTGATTAATGATAACATAGAGATATGCATCATTAACTCTTTTAAAGTGTCTTTCTACTTCCTTCAACTCTAGTTGATCATAATGCTCCTAGACATTCTTCTGATCTAGACCATCATCCATTTATCCTACAATATTTAACCCCAAAAACAATCCCATTCTTTCATTATAATAGATTACATATGAAGACATATGAAATGTCTTGGTTTCCATTACTTTAATCATTTGATTATTTGATTAGGTTAAAACCAAGAACTGATACTTCACAAATGCAATCAGTTGAGGGCTCTTCCTGAGTATCGATCCTGATGAGTCATCAGAAGTCAGAATTATGATGTATTTCAAGACCTATCCCAAAGGGGGGAAACAAGCTTTAGTATCATTTTGAATTCTGATCCCAATAAAATATCAAAATTCAAAATCAGGGTGTTGCTTGAAACCTAACCTCTGGAAAATGAATGGGCATGGATCAACTCCGATTTTCGATCCTGATATTGTGGAAAAATTTATAATCAAGATGGTACCACATGATGGAACTTAAAACTATGTTAGGGGTTAGGTGCCCTTCTGAAATCGGATCCTGACAGTAAAGCGGGGATCGAAATTGGGGCATGAGCTAGCAATATGATGAAAACCATTGAACATATTTAGGTAATGAATCAAACCATGATTTCGATGAAAAATCAGGGCATGAATAGATTCTATACCTACATGATGGTAACAAACCAAAAGTGAGTTTTGAAAACCTAATTCTGAAAGGAATGCAAGAATCAATTTAAAAGAAATCATCAATCTTGAAGGAATTTAAATAGATCTAAAAATATCTAAAAAAACATCTTCGAGATCGCGATAAAAATCAAAAACCTTTGAAAACCGATTTAAATTTCAACAACTGTCCTCTAAACTTGGAAATCAGACATGGGAAAATAGGGTTTTGACTCACATATTGCAATAGTCATATTGTGAAGTTTATCAAAGTTGAAAATAGACTTGACCCAAGTAGTATAGAAACCCTAGGTAAACTAGGGCATGGTGGGAAAATAAAACTCATGCAAGAAAGATGAAACAAAAAAACCTAGAACAAAAGAACGGTAAACGAACTAGAGGGTTCGAGGAAAAATGAAAACACACCAAAGGGTGCTAGGAAAACAAAAGAAACAACCAGGAAGAACAAGAAACAAGAAAAATGAGAAACAGTAAATGTCAGTGAGAAAAACAAAAACACAAGAAACAGGAACCTACCTCACAAATGCAATAGGAAATAAAATAAAATGATGAGAGATCAGAGCTTGAACTTAAACTCCAAAACTTAGCTCCGCTCTGGTTCACTCCATCAAAGTGTACAAGAAAAATGAGTGAAAACCAAGGAGTGGGGAGAATAAAAACTCATTCGCACATGTGAACATGTGTTAATTAATGTGGGTAGGTTGGGCCTCAGGATCATGGTAGAATTCATAAATGAGCCATCGTGGGAATAGAAGGTAGGTAGGAGTTAGGATCGAGAAGGATCACAACACTGAAACCTTCAGCACGTGCAAAGTTCTAGCAATGTTCAGAAATCCGAACCTTGATAAACAAAGATAGATGTGAGAATCGAGATTGGGATGGAACACAGAACAAGAACTTTAGAAAATTTCTTGGTTCTATTTCTAGTATGATGTTTGATTTTGAAACACACAAAGGGAGTCAAAAATTGGGATTGAGATGAAAACAAGAACAAGAAATTTGGAAATGTTCTTGTTCTAGTTTCAGTCTAATGTTTGATCCCAAAACACAAAAAAAACACATAAGGTAGAAGAATGGGGGTCATGATCGAAACAAAAATAGTAACTTACACTTATAAGGGTGTAAGGTGGAGGTTTCGATCCAACACCCGAACCGGAAAAAACAAAAATAGAAAATGTAAAACACAAGGATTAGGATCGGAATGAAAATGAAAACCTGAACTATGAAAAAGTAACAAGTGTTGGTGATAGCTCAAAACTTGAACCTGATAGACAAAGGAAAACAAGGACTTAGGAGGAAAATGACAACTCCCAAATCTTGAACAAGAATATCAAAGAAAAAAACAACAAAAGGGGACCCATTTTGACCAAAAACAAAATGGAGTGGTTATGCAAGGAATAACAATAAGCATGTTGACCTTATTTTTATCTATTTGAAATAATTTATGCATTAATAAATAGTACAACACACAATCATCATCACTAATTAAATTTCAAACCCTTGAATAACAACATATCCTACACCTCTAGAAAATTTATTTAAATATTATTTTGATTTGATCATGTGCATTACCATGTTATAGTTGCAATTGATTCTTGATGGAGATTGTAATTTTTCACATCAAACATTGGGGTTCACAAATTTGTAATGCTATTGTATAAACACAATGTGTTTTATAACCTATATTTTTACATATAAATCTTAAAATTTATGCCATGTATGGGCATGCGTAGTATGGTAAGATGATATCTCAAACATACTTAATCATATCTAACTCAAATAACTTGTACCTTAAACAAATATTGTGACACACAATCATCCTCGCCAAATGAATCCTAAATCCTTGAACAATAATGCGGCCTACACCTCTAGATAATTTATGTTTAAATATTATTATTTCAGTTTGATCATGTTCATTATCACATTATAGTTGCAAATAGGTCTTGATAGAGAATTATTTTCAAATCAAGCATTGGTGCTCACAAATTTGTCTTCAAAATTATTTTTGTATACACACCATTTTTTGCAACTTGTATTTTTGTATAAGAATCTATGAAACTTTATGCTATTTATGGACATGAATAAAAAAATAAGCCAATATCTTAAGCATTCCAACCTTAATAATATATATCACAAATAATTTGTATCTCAACAAATAATATGACACACAAACATCCTTGCTAATTAAATTCCAAATCCTTAAACAACAATCTAGCCTACACCTCTAGATAATTTATCTTTAAATATTATTACAAATTTTTTTAATCATGTTTATTACCATGTTATAGTTGTAACTAGGTCTTGATGGATTTTTTTTCTTTCACATTGGGATTTGGGGTTCATATATTTGTGTACAAAAATGTTGTATAAACATAATAAATTTTACATGTTTTTTATCAAGGAATAAATCAAGTGACACAAATTATATATGGATTGAGTTTCATTGGAACCCTTTTCACCTCAATTGATCTTCAATAGCCTTTGTTGAACATCTAATGATGAGTGGGCTAACCCAAGACACAAAATATCACACACAAAAACTAGATAATATTATTGTATTCAGAATAATGAAATGCTTACATGCAAAGGATCCCAATTCCTCGAGTCCTACAATACATGCCCTTATAGAAAATTACAGAAGTTTCACTTTCTCAATATGCACTCTTTTCCATAAAATGTCCCCCCAAAAAATAAAAAACTAGCCCATAAATAGTTTATTTTCGGTTTAGAGCCAAAAATAAAATTTGAATTACCAGTTTTAGCGGTTTGCTACTGAAATTACAAATTCAAATTCAAATTTTAAAACCACATTAAAAAATTAACACATTTTGAAAAATGCACCAACTTTCGGGAGCCATTAATTTTGATTCAGGACTCTATTTGACGAACCATTTGAACCGTTGGAAAGGTCTCAGAGTGAAGAATGTGCTAAGAACCAGCTCCACCAATTTTGATGATTTTTGGGCCCGTACGAGACTATTTAGTGCCTCAAACTAGGCTCATAAGATTTTTCAGGGAAAAAAGTAGAAACTGAAACTTGAATAAATTTCAAACTGAGAATGATCTTGACCTGATTCTTTCGCCAGAGTGCTTATTTTCCTATCTCAAAGTTTCCCTTAAATTTTTGCCTCCTCATGCCTTCAAATTCACACCTACTAAAAATAGCAGTTGAGCACAAAAAAATAGAAAAGCAGTTCTAAAAGTTGGGAATTTTTATTTGAAGAAAAGGGTATCCAAAAATGCAAAAACATCTACAAAAATCTAAAAGAAAGTAAAATGATTTTTGGGTGATGTCAGATTGCCCTTACACCATTGGATGCTCTTGCATCACTAAAGATACTTATTACTATGAAATAACTTCCTTCAACATTAATACATTCTCATTGATTAACAATAATAAATATTGAATGTCAAATATGATAACCAAGGTTACATATGCTTGTCTTGTAAAAATATGGAATACAAAGAAATAACCATGATTAGAATGAATGTTTGGAAAGAATATAGATAAATTTTCATTGAAGCATCTTTGAATGATGGTAAAAGTTCAAATGTGATAGGTAGTGAAACTATTTGTATATTTTTTGTTGTGAGGATAGTAAAAAAAATTAAAAAAGGATTTCCCTTTGTCATTGCAATAGATGTTAAGTTGTTTCTATCCTATTTACTTACGTGTTTCCTAGGGAGACTCCAAGGTAGGGAAAAATAAAGCAGTAACTATGTAAATGTTTTGGTGGAATTGGTGCTTCTTCTATTGGATTTAACTGAATAGTTAAAGAAGCTTGGATAGATGAAAAATATTATAAATCAATTTAATTAAACACAATATTGATTAGACACTCTAACAATATTACTCCAAAAATAGATTAAATTACAACCCTATTGACTTGACTAATAAAGGGTTTGGATCAATTAAACATTTTGAGAAAAAAACCTCCTTTAAAGAGTTTTAAGGGAGAGAATGTTAGGAAAATTGTTGAGGTACAACATAAGGATGAATTATATATTTTTTAATTTAAAAATATTGGAGTTACTCTTCCTTATCGACATTTCAATGGTTTTTTGTAAGTCTTCCCATAAAAAAAGTTTAGTTTTTCCTTCATATTTAGAAAATTATCAGGGACAAAAGAAGAAAATGTCCCCTTAAATATAAGTAGGGAGAACAAGTGACAAATGTCATGGATATTTTATTGGAATCTATGCAATAAAAAAATATGATGTTGAATGATACAAAAGGAAAAGATTCTAGTTTTGTAGATTTTCTTTCAAAGGATACTATTAGTAATATGGGAATATCATGAATACAAACTTCAACTATGGATGCTACTATGAGTAAGCTAGTGAGGAAAAACCTAGATGGGAGAGTATCTAAATTTTACATTTAAATCCTCTTGTTTAACTACATTCCTCCTTCCTCCCCCAAAGCTTCTTCTCCATTGGAATCACTACATTCAAAGCCTCTGGTTTCACTCATTCATTCTAGAGATTATCAAGGAAAAACTGAAGAACAAGGCCCCTTAAATACACAGGGAGAAAAAGAAATGTATTGAATCAATATTATAGGGGAATATATTAAAGAAAAATGTAATATCTAATGAGACTAGAGGAAAAGCTTCTAGTTTTTGTATATTATTTTTCACATGAAACTATTGGTAATATTGACATATCAAAGAGTATCAACTTCAACTATGAATGCTTCTATGAGTAGGCCAGTGAGGAAAAAATTCAATGACATTATCTCAATTTGGATATCTAGGATTTTAAAATTCTAGGCCTAAAGCTATGAATATGAAAGATACTATTAGTGGTAACCAAAAAGTTCCACAACATAATGATATGTATGAGGATGCTAAAAATTGAGAAGGAAAAAATGAGAGAAAGGGTCATATTCTAGAGATTAATTTTATATCAATTTTACCAAATAAAAGTTACATAAATAATCAAACTCTAGCTTGTAATAGTTCTAATGAGTCAATGAATAATATTGCATGTAAGGAAGAAAGAAAGTTGGAACTTAGATCACAAGAGTACTTTAGAATCTAGAAATCATTCAAAAATAGTACTCAACATTAAAGTGACATCTAAAGTAGGGGAGCTATCTAAATATTATTAGACTAGCGAGTAATTAGCCAATAATTAATTAATATTTAATTATTTCTTAGGATTATTTCACTTTATTCACTTAAGCTAAACTTAGGTGTGTTTTTTATTAGATCAACAGGTTATTAGATAATTATGTCTCATTACATAGGATGATGAAACTTATCCCAATCTAATCATTTTCTCATTTATATTTTTCTCTTATAAGTATTCTCCTTCATTGCATTTGTTTAGTATGTAATCTTTTTAAGGAAATATTAAATATTTTCTTATAACTATCATGTATGGAAGATTTTCTAGTTTTATGTTTGATATTTCTTTTGTGTGTGTTTTACACTTTCAACATGGTATCAAAGTGATAATGTGTCAAGCACAAGATACTTCCAAGAAACTACTTGTATAATGTAGCATCTACTAAAGGAGTAGAAAAAGTGGAAGACAATAGTGTTGGAAATGTGGGAGTCTAGTAACATAAGCATGAAGTGTATATAGATTGAGTTGGCCAATCTAGTGTTATCATTGATGTCAACATTGTGGGAAGCATATTTAGTATATAGTACCATCTAGATCAGATCTGATATATACCAGAAGTGTTCTTTGAACTGATAATGTTATGGTCCAGTGTGTTGGCTTTTAGGTTCAAAATTCACCGCAAGAAGAGATGTGACTCTACTCTCTTATTCTTATCATTATGACTCATTCATACAACTATATTCAAGATCTAAAGAAGTTTTGTGTTGTGTTCACAAACTTATCAATGACAAATTTCAACTCTATATACTTTAGTCACTTTTTTGTTCAATATACCAATGTGGGAGACTTCACATTTTATTGAGAAGGACGTTCTGAAGCTACAGTTCAAATTTTATTCTCCTTGATGTTAATATGGAGAGAAAATAAAGTAATATCAAATTTAGAAGGTGTTTACTTTGAGAAGCGTGGGTTGATTTGGAATTCTTGGACTAGGTCCTATTCTTGGCCAACCTAATATATGACATTTATTAAGAAGATTAGCCATATCTTGCAGATGTTAGTTGGATCCTTTATAGATCTACACCGGCTTGAAATAATGCAATACATGGATACAAATATTTTTCAAATCTTATAGGGTGCCAAAAAGAGCTATTTTCATCTAATTAGGTTGACCTAATTGATGAATGAAATATACTTGTATATATATATGTGAGACATTTTGGAGTTAAAAGTGTGTAGTGATGTGGAAAAGATTGAGAAATAAGTGAATGTGAGATCTTAAATTATATATGGGATGTGAGTAATATATGGTGAGAGAAGTCAAGGATCAGAGAAAATTTTCTATGTGACTACTAAGCAAGGCAGTAATTCATATTCAAAGCCTCATTGAAACTGAACTCAGCACATAGAAGGTGTATTTCATTAGTTCGTCCTTTTAGTAGTGAGCCATATCTTTTTGTATCTTGGCAGTTAGCCATATATTTTGTATTTTTTATATAATCCTTTTAACGATAGTAAGTCCTTACAATGAGCCATATAATATACTATATCCAAATATAATATATTGCGAGCTAATCTTCACTGTGGTTTACCCATTTTGGGTTTTCCATGTAAAATGTCTGGTGTTGATGTGTTTTGTGGTGTCATGTTAGTTTCAAGGTCTTCATTCTTGTTTAGAATTATAATTTCTTTAATAATTGAACGGTCGACAACTGAGTGGTTTTATGGAATACTGATTCACCCCCCTCTCATTATTCTAGATAATCAACAATTGGTATCAAAGATTGGTTCCCTTGAAGAATTTTAATAGCTTGGGGAAGGTCCTAAAATTGGGACATATGGATGATAAAATATTTCTTATTCCTCCAGAAGAGATCTCTATTGAGCATACCGAAGAAGATGAAGCTTTGAAGGATAAACTGAAGGAAGAAAATGAGTGCATTAAGGAGCTAAATGAAATTTTTTGTGAAGTCATTAATCAATTAAAGAAGGCATATGAAGACATCACTAGACTAAAAGAACAATTGGAAGAGAAGAGAAAAATTGAAGATTTTCAAATAGTTGAAATTCAAAGGAAGATGGATGAATGTAGAAAGCTTGAACAAGAAGTGGTAATTTTGAAATCAGATCTAGAAAAGGAAAAAAGAAAAGGATAAATTTAATTCAAGCACTACAATGCTTGATGATTTGATTACCTTTAGAGACCCTCTATGGATAAAATTGGTTTGGGATTTGAAGAAGGACAATGTTCAAAGACAAATCAACCCCCTGACATGAAGACTCTATGCAATGGTGAATAATTAAAGGATCTAAGAAGAAATATCATAAGTAATCCTATCAGACAACCTAATTCTTAAAGACTAATTAAAATACAATTCATATGGAAGAATTTTATTTATGATTGCAACCAATTAAGACACTTTTTCAGAGATTGTAGAAACATAATTTTGAAAAATGACTATCTGGTAAAGAGAAATGAACTAACCATTGATCCAAAAGAATTTAGAGAGGAAATTAAAATAATTTAGAGAAGCGAAGAAGAATATAAGTAAGGAAAATCATAATCATCAATTTTATCTATGTCGCTCTCCAATGCAGATACTCTTGTCAAAAAATAATTCAAGCAGTAGCTAAGGGGGAGCAATAATAAAAAAATCAATAAACCCCTCTTTGATATAGGATTTCATATCATGAAAAAAGTGTATTTAATAAGGTTATGAATTCAAGATATCATGCGAAAGGAATTTTTAGACACACATGTGTGAAGAATAAATTTCATAGAATTTGAAAGGATGGAAGTGTACATGAATTTTGAGGTGATCTACTTGCAATCTGAAGCATTTATTGTTGAAGCATTTGGGATTAAGGAAATTAATTCATACATGCATTCAATGAATGAAATTTATGAAAGAATAAAATCATGATGAGGAAGTGGACTCGAGATGTTCTCTAGAAGTTGAACATCAAAACCCTATTCTTCGCTAGTGAAAATTACAAAGGTATTTTGCTTAAACAATTATATTGTAGAATTTTTCTTTTTTTTATGAAATGGATGGGTTGAAGCTAGTGAATGTTTCAAACAAATTAGAAATCAAATTAAATAAGTATTCTTTGAAAAAAAAATTGGAAGATTTGACAGGTGCATTTTCTAGCATTCCTCTTAGAGTATTACCTACTAAAGACATTTATGCATACATTTATGGAAAATTTGAGGAAATGTCACCAGTTTGATTAAGTATTTTGTGGAAGAATGAATTGGAAGAAAATTATGATGCATATAAAATCCTATTTAAAAAAAAAACTCAATGTATGGTAGAAATTCCCTTTGTTTGAATTCGTTAAAAAATACATACAAATGGGATTAATCAGGATTCATGGTGAATCTAATTGATGGTTCACATTTAAGAACTAAAGAAGCTATAAGAGATGTGACTAGTTTATGTTTCTCCAGACCATTTCCAAATTGAAAGACTTTCAATGATCAAGAGATAAAAGAGATGACTATTGTGACCCTGGAAGGAAAATAACTCATCTTGAGTATAATTTAAGACTCGATCATCTGATATACTACAAAGCTTATTGGACATAAAATTTGCATAGCTGGAAATGAATACAAATTTTCTACTATTACCACATACATTGCATGTGATATGGTTAATAATGGTATGAATTATGATCTTTGTGACCTACTTTGACTACACCTATTGAAGAGTTTGAAAGAAATAAAAAGGAATAAGAAGAGTAAATTTTGGTACGATACTTTAATATTTTTCTTACTCTTTTAATTTATGGAGTTACTAATAATTGGAAGGGAGGAATGGAAAAACTTAGGATTAATAGCACAATAGATAAGGAATCTCATGACAAATCTTGGTGGTTCAGATGCTCAAGAAACTACTCTTGCAACAATTCAGATAAGAATGAATAAGAGGACAAGAATTTCATAAAATGTGGTGGAAAAATACTCTAGAAACATCAATTTCCTTGTATCTATAGATTTATGTTATATGGAAGTAGTTGAATCTAGACTTGTGTGGATTTTTGAATTGGATTATGAAGTAACTAATGAAGAAATTGATCATTATGCAAAAGTGCTTCTAGAGATCCCCAAGAACCCTAACAAGACATATGTGGAAGAAATTTCTATGATTGAAGTCTCTAGTAGTGTAAAAGGAACTGAAAATAAGAGAAAAGGTTTTATTACCAAGAAAAAAATCATAGAACCAGAAGGAAGTGAATTTGAGATAGCTCAACATGAGCATGAAAGCACACACATTCAAGAAGAATTAAAAGAATTACAGGAAGTGATTCCTAGTGCCAACTTTAATTCATCTATATCTACTGTGCAAAATCTCAGGAGTATGATTAACTCACTAAAAGTATACATCTTTGGACTAGAAGTGCAAACAAGAAATAGGTCTACAGAAGAAAATCTAGAAGAAATCAAGAAGAAATGTGCGCCTGTGTGTCACGAAGTCTTGAAGGAATTAAAGGACATTCAAGATTGTGAAAAAGAAGCTTCGGAATTAGTATCTTTTTTTTGGAGTTGGTCTAATAGGGAATTAAATGCAAGAGATGAAATAAGATAGAATAAAATTAGGTTGAGCACTCAAGTAGATGTGTATAGCTTAATAGATGATAGAGAAAACCAAAGATGGTCCTACATTGTGCAACTACAAGACAAATTATTTTTCTTACATAATCAAATAACATAAGTGATTAAGGAGTATGTGGCACTTAGAGATTTGGTAACACTTAGGCATATTCCTATATCTAGTGCCCTTGACAATGTGGGTAGTCTATCAGAAATAAATCTCATCCCCAACACTATGGAAGAAGGTAAAGAGTCTTTAACAAAACTTGAGTTACTATACAAGAATCTTGCAAGTGCAAAAGGATTGTGGGAAGAAGGAAAAGCTACATGGAATGTTACCCTAAAGAATCTCAAGTGATCTTCTTCTTCAGGTTAATATTTTCAAATCATTTTTTTGGTCAATTTTTGATGCATACACATATTCGAGGAAATATACCGGACCCTTGCACGAAATTTGCCATTGATTTCAAAGGGGGAGAGATTGATAGTAAGAGGAAATTTTTTTTTGTCAAGAATAATTTTGTAAAATGGAGCATTAACCTTGAAAGGGGGAGTATTCAGCTATTTTATATTGAGATAAAAAAAAAATTGATATGCATGTTGTCATCAATGATAAATGGGGATATTGTTGGAAATGTGGGAGTCTAGTAAAATGAGCATGAAGTGTATATAGATTGAGTTGGTAGATCAAGTGTTTTCATTGATTTCACCATTGTGGAAACATTGTGGGAAGCATATTTGGTATACAGTACCATCTATACTAGAATCTAATATATACTAGAAGTGTTTTGTGCTAATAATGTTATGGTCTAGTGTGTTGGTTTTTAGGTCTTGAATTCACCGCAAGAAGAGATGTGACTCTACTCTCTTAATATTATCATTATAACTCATTCATACAACTATATTCAAGATCTTGAGAAGTTTTATGTTGTGAACAAAAAGTTATCAATGATAGAGTTCAACTTTATATATGTCAGTCGCTTTACTATTTGGTATACTAGTGTGGGAGACTTCACATTTTCTTGAGAAGGATTTTCTGAAGCTATGGTTCTAATGTTAGTCTCCTTGATGTTAATGTGAAGAGAAACTGAAATAATATCAAATCTGAAAGGTGTTTACTTTGAGAAGTGTGTTTTGATTTAGAGTTTTTAGATTAGGTCCTATTCTTGGACGACCTAATATATGACATGTATTAAGAATATTAAATATTCCTTGTGGATGTTAGCTATATCCTTTACAGATCTACGGTGACTTGAAATAATGCACTACATGGATAAAATGATGTTTTAAAACTTATATGGTGCAAACAAGAGCTATTTTGATTGGTTTCCTTTCATCAAATTAGGCCGACCTAATTTATTAATGAAATATACTTCTATATATATGTGAGATATTTTGGAGTTGAAAGTGTGTAGTGGTTTGAAGAATATTGAGAAATAAGTGAATGTACAAACGTAAATGATATATCATATGTGAGTAATATATGGTGAGATAAGTCAAGGATGAGAGAAAAATTATTATGTGACTACTAAGTAGGGTAGTACTTCACATCCAGAGCCTCATTGGAATTGAAATCAACACACAAAAGGTATATTTCACCTATTCATCCTTTTGGCAGTGAGCCATATCTTTTTATATCTTGATGGTTAGCCATATCTTTAGTATTTTTATTGTGAGATTTTTAAGGATGGTGAGTCTTGGTAGTGAGCCCTATAATATACTGTATTCAAATATAATATATTGTGAGCTAATCCTCATCGTGGTTTTTCCCATTTTGTGTTTTCCACATAAAAAAATTGGTGTTGATGTTTTTTGTGGTGTCATGTTCATTTCAATTTATTCATTCTTTTTTTTAGTTATAATTACTTTAATAATTGAATGGTCTATAGTTCAATGGTTTTATGGAATACTGATTCACCCCCCTCTTAGCATTCCAGAAAATCAATAAATACATCACCTGAATAAGATGGTGTAGGTATATTCTTGCAATCAAGCATGTCAAATATTTGAATCATTTCAAATAATAATTTTTATGAAAAATGGAAATTCCATCCAAAGATTAAATATCTTATAAATTGAGAAAGTGGTGTAAAAATAAAAAATCTACCATCTCAAAATGCTCCATCAAAGCTCACTAGACACTCTAGATCATGGAGGATGAGCCACCTATAAGAATCAAATCATTTTTACATATAGCACAAGGATCCAAATATTAGCCTCATGTCACTAAACATACATTAAGGGATTGGAATGATATCATTTAAAGAAAGAAGAAAGTATAAAATTATCCATCTTCTCACACAAATCCTAGGGGCTTGTTTGATACCTTATAAGGAATGGTGAAGCCTACAAACATGTGAAGAGACTTGTGCAAAATCCTATATTTTCTCCATATAAATATCCTCATGAAGGCCACAATGCAAGAAGACACTCTTCATGTCCATCTAGTAAAACTTTTTTCCCTATGAAGGTGGTAGAGAAAGCACAAAGAGAATATAATATGTCTTTGCAATAGGATAAAAGATCTCAAAGTAGTTAATTCCCTTGACTTATGAAAACCACTTTGCAACAAGATGTGCCTTATACTTATCAATGGAACCATATAAAAAATATTTGGTATGGTACACCCACTTGCACCAAACCAAATTTATTCCCTTAGGAAGAGGAACAAGAACCCAAGTATCATTCTTCATCAGTGAAGAATAATAATCTAACATAGCCCTATCCCAATCAAGAATACTTGTCCCATCTGAAAACTTATGAGGATCATCCGATTTAGGGGATGATTTAAAAGACTATCACCTAAGGGGTGTGAATGAGTATAATGAGAATCTAAAGGATCACCTGTCAATTATCCAGTTTCATCAATAGTATTGTGGACCCACTTATGTAAAGTTTGAATATCTAGAGGTGGTGGTGGATCTAGAACATCATTCTCATTCTAATATTTCTATTATGGTTTGTCATTTCTCTTGTTTCTCTCACAATTTATATGAGAGTAACTAGAAGGTTTCCAAACATATTTTGAGATATATTTAGGGAATCTCACATTATGGTATTTAGTATACATCAAGATATTCTCATATTTTCAGCTTCTCTAGCTCAGATTGGGCTGGAGATGTTAATGATAGGAAGTCTACTTTTAGCTTCTTCTTTTTCCATGGTTCTAGTCCCATTGCATGGTCTTGAAAAAATCAATCTTCTATTGATTTATCATCGATGAAGGGAAACTATCAAGTAGTAGTTTTAGCTAGCTAGGAGCTTCATTGGCTTCATGAGTAGTTGATTGAGTTTGGTTTCCTTCCTAATAGTCTCACTACTCTTTGGTGTGACAATCAGAGTTCCATTTACATTTCTTACAACCTAGTGGAGCATCAAAGGACCAAACAATCGATATCCACATGCACTTCATTTAAAAATTTATTCAAGATGGTTTTATCACCTTTGAAGTACATGCCTACAAATGAGTAGGTTCTAGACATCTTCACAAAATCTTTAGCATTGCCTCATTACGTCTAGTTTGTAATGATGTTCAGGTGAAGGAATTTATTGTTGGGGGATCTCCATGAGGCCTCATTCCTTAATTTTTATACATTCTTTCTTTCATCTCTTTTTTGGAGAGTACTTTTTCCCACAAGATTTTCTCCAAGGTTTCTTTGGCTTTGAGATATCTTTCATTTGTACTTGGGTACCTCATCATGCCTAGTTGTCAGGACTCATATGTTTTTTTTATGCATTCACTTTTAGATTTTTTTAGCTACTCCCTAAGTTGGGGTGTTTAGATTAGTCATTAATTAGCTAATAAATAATTAGTATTTATTTAATTATTAGGTTTTTTTAACTTTAAATTCACTTAAGCTAGGCTTAAGAGTTTTTTTTTCCTTTTATTAGATCGAGTTTTTATTATATCATTATATCTCATTACATAGGATGGTGACACTTTTTTTCTCTTTTTACCTTATAAGAATTATCCTTCATTATATTCATTCATTCTATTATTTTTTTGAGGAAATAGAAAATATGTTCTTATGATTCTCATGAATGGAAGGTATTCTTTTATCTTTTATCTTTCTTTTGTATAATTTTCCAAATTTTAACAAACATAAATATATATATTCATTGAGATATGGAAATAAGAAAGAGAAAATAATTCTTTTAAGGTTGAATTTAAATTATTTTAATGATAACACATCACACTAGGACTTAAATACCCCTATACACTCCTGGGAAAAATATCTATAGGTTGTAAGTAAAGATACTCAACCTAAATATAGTGGAAAGTTACCAATAGGAAATAAAGGAAGCATAAAATTTGAACACTTGGATAGTATTCTAATACAAATGCTTAATTTAGAATTCCAAGTATAATAGTAAAAATCCTAAAAAAAGATATGCTAAGAAAATGGTATGCCCAAATGGATATGTCGGTGAAGCCTTTCCACCCTTTTCAATAGGCATAAAATATAACCCATTTACTTGATTCTATTGACACGTGGTAATTTAACAATTGTGTAAAAAGGATGGACACAAAAATCAAGAATTAATCCAATCCCATCAAATGTAATACCTCTATAAGTATCTTCCCTTCATTGAATCAAATTGAAAACCAACAAAAGAAGAAAAAACTCTTACTACATTCATCAAAGGAGGTTATTAATAGGCAAGTTGAAGGTAAAGTTGATAAAACTACTTGTAGGATGCATATGTTGAAAAGACACTCAAATTATAATTTTAATTATTGTAAAAGTGATGAAGTAATAGGGTTTGATGATCGTGAATTTTTTTGTTATCCATAAAGTTCAACAAGTTCAAGAATCTAGGATTTCTCATGAATGTGATGATGAAGTGACTCTATGGCTCAGTAGATAGGAAATTATCTTTCCAAAAGATTCTAGAGTTACCTACTTTATGGTATGGAATGTAGTCACCAATTAGAGACAATTTTTACCCACATTTTTGAACTCAACCAAATTCAAGAATATTATATGCTCACTAATATGTTATCCAATCATCTAATTGTTCCAATTCTAAATTTCTTATTTAGATAATTTTATGTATTTCTGGTCAAGACCTAGTTACAATTTTTCAAAAACTTATGTACAAATATATATCTAGATTTTGGAAGCATATTAAAAAATGCACATTGTTTGAAAAAACCTCAAAAAGAAGTCTTAATTTAATGGAATTCAATGATTGTGATATTTTATTATGTAGAAAATCCTAGAGGCCACAATACAAATTTTGTGATTAGATTATTCATATCATTTAAAAGGGTTTATGAAATTATTGTAAGGTGGTTTAAAGGAACACTATCGTAAAAGGTTTTGGTCTATGAAGTACATAAGGCATGTGAAATTATTGATATAATGTCTCAAATTTATGTGTAAAATTATTAACAAAGATGTTTCAACCAATTTTTGAAATTATTTGAAGGGGGTGGAAAATTTCTAGGCAAGACATGGCATTCAAATGTTTTATTTGACTCTTGATTTCCATTTTGAAAATGAAGGCATATTCTAATATCATGATGAAGATAGGTTTGTGAAATCCAACAATTTTCTTCTATTTTGGTGGATTCTAATTTCAATATATAGAAAATATTTACAAAGATGATCCAAAATCCATTTGCTATTGTGTTGAAGACTTCATTTGGCCTTGTTAAATATTTTCTCCTTAATGAGATGTAGAATTGAAAGATGTGTGTATTATGAAGCCTACACCAAAAGGGGATAAAAAATAAAAGTCATGGTATTAACTTTTTACAATTAGGACAATGAGAATTCATTGAATGAATGTTGTTTCGAGGATCCACCTTGGAGTAGAAAGATATGAGAAAATCTCCACATAATCAAATGCAAAAAAAATATGTGAATGGGGTGGATATAAAAAATATTGCGACAGAGAACAATGATCTTCTTACAAATAATCTTATGGAAAAATTCCAAGTAAAGAAAAAATCAAGAAGAGTACAACAACTTGAAGGATTGAAAGTGAAAAGGTGATTTAAAATTAAATAAGTTTTTTGAATATGCAGTTCTAGTAATTATTTTTAAAATGGGTAAAATGGATAAAGAAGCTACTTAGAGGCATTGGAGAGGGAAGTAGAAGTGAAGAGATAGCCTTATGGCCCTTTGAATTTTTTTATTTTATAATTCTAATTTGGATGGAAAACTCTTTATAATCTCATGAAAAGTTCTTATAAATACTTGTGATACTAATTTGTAAGGAGATAAAAATATATTGGAGCTCCTAGCTAGAACAAAAGGATCTTTGTAGAGGCGATAATGAAAGTTTTGTGCTTCTATTATTTTTAATAGAAATAATTATTGTTCTTAGGTCTATAATTTTTTCCCAAAGTAATATTTTATTTCTCACAACCTCTTTTTCTTGCTCTTAGCATATAGGTTATTTAGAGTATTTTTTCTCTTAATTTTAGTTAGATTTAATTTCTTCTTCCCTGCTTTCATTTATAATTCTTTGTTTTGTTCTTAGGTTTATAGTTGGGATTTTTTTTCCTTGCTTCCTTTTGTAATTTTTGGTTAAAAGAACTAAAAAATATAAAACCCCATCATATGAAGGAGCTGCCCTTTTCAAATATAAAGGATACTCATTAACTTTTTAATGATTTCTTCATTTGTTGGTAGATTTTTTTGTTTTTCATTGGGTGAGTTTGATAGTTTTTGTAGTGATAAAATTATTTACCAACAAAACATAGCATGGATCAAAGACTTAATCCTCCATAAATATTAAATATTTCACTCCACAAAATCACAGTAGATTAATTTAGCATCATCATCAAATAAAATTTTATTTATTTCTTAAATCACACATAGCCATATAATGACCATGATGATCATACCCTTATTTCATGTCAAAATAGACCTCTGTAGTGTCTTTAGGCTAACCTATAACTTGCTAGAATTATTTTTGACCCAATACATAACTTCATTGTGGTTAACACACAAAAAATAAAAAAAAATTAGTTGAGACAATTCTAGAGGCACTCTCATACATTTACTGAAGAGGTGGAAAATACAAATGAAGATAAAATCAATAAGAACATAATGAAATAACAATAAGTTTATTATACCTTCAATTTTCCTTCTAAGGATTGAGCTAAAATTTGCACCCAAGACTTGTAGATTTTCTATTTAAATTTAGAATTGTGGATTTCTCTTATGATGAATTTTCAACATTACAATGGTAGCTCCAATTGTAATTGTGAAAATGGGATGAAAGTCTTGAATTTATAGATTTTTGGATGAATAAATGGAGGGTCAAGGTATTCCTATGGGGTGGATGGTTGAGATTGAGTGAGATGGCTTAGCCTTGTGACAAGTGTTAGAAGGTGGATGCATGTGACCATGAAATGTGGCATGGGGAAGAGAGAAAGGTGTGCTCACACATGTGAGAACATCTTGGGAAGAGAAAGGAAGTGAAAAGTGGAGAGAAAGGTGTGCTCACACATGTGTGAGCGCATCTTGGGAAGAAAACAATTTTGACAAGTGGACGAAAATATTGCAAGGTGTAAGATGAGTAGGCTTTGAAAATATGAGAAGTGGTAATAAGAGGAAAGTGTAGGGTGGCTCTCTTGGGGAAGAGGATATCACACATGTGTGAGCATCCAATGACAGAGGAGGTAAAAAAAATGACTTGGAAATGGATAGTGAATTGTCCATGCATCACATTCCACATGTCTCCAAGTTTAGGGAAATTGGTAGAATTAAAAATTAGGGAAAATGTTAATGATGATTAGGATACGAGTTAAGTCAATCATAGATTTATTAACTTAACTACAATTAGGGTATGGATTAAGTTAATTAGTCATAGATTTAATGAATTAACCATGATTAGAATATGGATTAAAAGTTAATTACTCATAGATTTATTGACTTAACTGAGATTAGGGATTTGGAAGAATATGGACTAAGGTGAAATTAACTAAATAGTATGATATTTAATTAATTATAAGGTGAGATGAAATAATTTATTAAATGATAATTAATTATAGGAGAAATATGAAATAATTAATTGAAGAATACAATATTTAATTAATTAGGAGATGAAGTGAGATAATTAGTTAAATAATATGATACTTAATTAATTATAAGGTAGAACATGGCAGGGGGTCTAACTCGATTGGCTAAAGCATCATGTTGCATGAAAGAGGTTATGAGGTCTAGCCTCCCATGTCCTTGTAGTACTAGATGGCATGTTGTGCCAGTGTCACTGATCACGTGAAATTTTTTTACTAGGTGCACTATAGTTTATAGGGGGGCTACTTGATTCCTACAATCTAAAAGAAACATATTATATCAATTAATTATTTTTTCTAATAATGACATTGTATGATGGTTAATTTATTGTGTTGTTATGCTGTCCATCAAGGTTCAAACCCCATTGGAGTGTAATTTTTGAGAATTTATATTAGAGATGAGGTCCCCCATTTGTGACCTCATCGGTTCATAGCTTTGGGTCAAAAGAGTTTACCCTTCTTTTTTTAAATATAAGTGAGAATAGGATAATTAATTAATATTTAGAATTTTGAGTAATTAAGTACATGATATCGGAATTGGGTTGTCTACATTTTTCCCCTCTTGATGTGACATTCAAAGTGACATTGAATCAAAGAAGTTTAAAAAGAAAATCTCCAATATGATGGGAGGTGATGTCCCATTGAGAGATCAACAAAAAAAAAAATTGGGCAGTGTCTCAAGAAAGGTGGGCTCAAATGATGCAAACATGAATTTTAGAAGAAAATGAGGAAAGAATAAATAAAGTGATAGGCTCAAAAATGGATAAAATTATCTTAGGTGAATTCATTTTCCATATGCCATTGGAGGAATTAGGGTTTTGAGCATATAAATAGGATTTTGGGGGCCCAAAATTTCATTTTCACCTTAGCATTTTGAGAGGAGATTGGAGCAAGTGAAGGAGCAATGGAAGCAATTCCTCAACATTTACATTATTCAGATTGCATGAGGGAGTACTAGTTGTTGGAGGACACAAGAGACTTGGTATGTGTCCTAACCCATGGGTTTCAAGGTAGTTCAGGGGTCATTAATGTAGGTAAATTAGGCTAGGAAGTCAGAAAAATGGAGGTGCGGTTCCATAGAACCATGTTATGCACATGATTGTGACACTTGCATTACATAAAATTTAATTTATGCATGGTTGTTACTTACAGAGTGGTTTGGTGCCCACACTTTGGAAATCAGCTCTTCCAAGATTCATGCTTGTGCTCAAATTAATGCTTGCACATGGGGATAGGGATTTTGTGAGGGATATTGATACACTTGCACTTTTCAATTTTGTTCCTTCAGGAGCTTAGGTGTGTTCTTACACCAATATGGTGCTTGCAAAGGGTTAATGGTGTGCTTGCATGGTGCAATTCCATGCTTGTGTAAATCTACACTTGTGCATGGTAGGTATGTTCTTGCATGGGCTAGGGATGCACCTGCATTAGAATGATGCATGCACTAAACAAGGATGCACTTTCCTCAGATAGAAGCATGACTTTACAAAAAATGCAAGTATACAAGATTTAGAAAGTTAAATTAAAAGGAATTTATGTCATGTTAATTTTTCACACATGTCATGGGTGTACTGCCATTAATTATTGGTAGAATTTGTTAGGTTGGGGTTTTTATAGCATAGACTCGGGTACTATGCCTTCCTAGGATATTGTATGATTATACCCATCCTTTCCTAATCAATTCAAATAACAAATAATTGTGAGTATTGTTAAAGGATTTTAGAAAGGAATTTTTGTTATTTTTTATGGGTGACATTAGTTGGTGATATGATGCAAGAGACCTTGGGTCCTTTTTAGTCCCAAAAGAGACATATTAGATTGATGGTGTAGCTATGATATTGGTTGTGTAACATAGAATAAAATCTGGATTATGATCTGCAACTAGAATAAACGATGTTAATCTTAATCTAGCCAATATTAATCTAAATCAAACAACAAAGAACAAATAAGTAAACATAATGAATAACTAAACAAATAAATTGAAAAGATTTCACCGAATATGCATTCACTCCTTCGAATTATCTTCATTGCTCTTCTCCATTTTGTTGTTTCAGTATTCTTGCCCTCAGATTTTCAGTATTGATGCAAGCATAACTTCATCGAGTGTCTAAGAAAAATATCAAAGATAAGTTTCTTCTCAAAAGTGTATGATTTTGGGAGGAGGAATAATGATAATGACAGGCCATTTTATATATTTTGGGTTTTCGAACGATCGGCTCAGATTAAAAGAGAGATCAACGGACAAGATTGATGAATGCCATGCGATGTGAGTTATGTGTCAGATAGAACGTGAGTTAGAACATGAGTGAGAAAAGATTGCAGGATAAATATTAAGTTAGAACGTGAGTTAGAACACGAGTTCAAGACTTTAATCTTCAATTAAGAGTCTTTGAAAATAGAAGAACAAGACTTTGAATGTCAAAGACAAATTTAGAAGTTGAAGAATAATGCATTCGAATGCAAACATGAGTTAATTAATTAAATAAAGATATTTAATTAATAAACACATCATGCATATGAGTTGGAACTAGTTAACTGACTAGTTGTGACAGAGAGTCCTCTCGCAAAGATAATCAGATGTTGAATCCAGAGATAACTGGAGAACTAAAAATAGATCTTGAGTCAGAAGGTGAGTGAATGATTAGTCAACTGATTGATAGAAGAATGTGACATAAATAAATAAATATGAATTAAATGTCAATTTAATTCAACATTCAAAAATGAGAGATTTAATTAAATAAATAAAGATAATTTATTTAATTTGATTGTTGTAAAGGTGGAATTGAATAAATTAAACAATAAATATTTAATTATGGATAAAGGGGGTTAAATGAATAATTAAATAATAAATATTTAATTATAGTTGAAATATGACAAATGGGGTAATTAAATAATAAATTATTTAATTAGGAAGGAAGAATTAATTAGCTTCAAACATAATTAAATAATTATGATTTATTTAATTAATCAAGGTTGAATAAATGTTATTTATGAATTAGTGAATTAATGAAAAAGGGATATATAATTAATAGAGGAAATATGTGTTAGAAAGGGTAATTAAATAATTAACATTATTTAATAATGACCATGGATAATAGAAAATTATGTCAAAAGCGGTGTTCGCAAGCCTAGACCAATTTTCGGTGTCTACAGTTTGCCCCTCTTTGATACAATTTTGTTTCGGCATTGTGTCAAAGAAAATATGCCCCGATCGTGCCCCAGCATGAAATAGTTCAGGGTATGCCCCCTCAGGAAAATTTATAATTTTTTAAAAATTTCAAAAAAATTAGGAAATATTCTCAATAAGTCAATTTGATAGTTACAAATTCTATGGAGTTGACGGAATTGAAATTGGAGGTGATACAGACATGTACGGGTCATTTGAAGTTGAAAGGTTAAGTGGCTAATAGACAAGGGTAAAATAAATGCAACCAAAACCCTAGCTATAAATAGGAATTAGGTTGAAAACTAATTCATTCGCACCTAAAAGAGTTTGGAAAACTAAGAATTTTCTCTGACTAGTGGACGAAAATGACACCCATTCCCTATGCTGCGCATCAAGGATATCGGATCCAGACATTCAGGCGGCTAGCCGACGCAAAACCACCGGTATGTACCCGAAAACGAACTCTTGAAATTTATTTTTGCATGTAGTTTTAGGCCTTTAAAAATTAATTAGCATTTGTGATCTTTTGGGATCAACACATATGCCATTGTATTCACTGCATGTCCTAAAACACGCTTAGGGTAGGTTAGGCATATTAGGGAATCAACGCATTTGAATTATAATGCACCACATATGTAATTATGGAACGCATCTGCATTAGGTATAAATGCATGTGGGGTAGTGAATTGCATGTGAATTAGTGAAACGCATTTGCATGAAGTAGACAGGCTTAGAAAATGCACCGCATTTGATTTTTGCATTGCATTTTCTTTTTTTGCACTGCATTTGTAGTAGGTAGAAACGGGTGTGGGAAATGTGCAACACATTTGTAAAAGTGAACCGCATCTATTAAAGTGAGCCGCATTTGGCAGGCAAAATTTTTGAAAAAATTTCTAAGGAAAATGCTTGAAAATATTGACATCATGGTTGAAATGCAAGTTGTATTGGATCCTATATATATGTGGGAGACATGTCCTGACACATTCAATCTGAGAAATCATCTGAGTAGTGCAAAGATACGACTCTTGTGGAGACTTGGTCTACATCACTATCTTTCAATGCCCACCATTCAGGCGAACATGGGAATGCTTACTGCATTGTGCGAGTGATGGCACTCCGAGACATCTTCATTTCATTTGTCGACTGGGGAGGCGATTGTCACATTGGAGGATGTGTACAAGATACTGAGATTGCTGATTAGAGGAGAGTGGGTGATGTACAATACCCAGTACAAATTGACCAAGCTAGCGATATTTTATCAGGTGGACGATATCAATAGGCTTAGCATAGAGCATTATAAGATCAGATGGCCAGTGTTGGCGGATAGATATGAGAGGATTGACTGCATATTATGTACACTGATAGGTGGGATAGTTTTACCAGATCGATGGGGTCATGGTTTTCCTATTGGATGGGGAGAGATGTTGGTGGGTATAATGGAGAGAGAGACCATGTCTGTGTGGGGTCCATTTCTATTAGGATGTTGTATTTCCATTTACATGATATTGCATACAGAGACGCACAATCACTGATTTGTGGGACCACTTTGTTGATGGTGTGGGCTTGGGAGAGGTTAGCTATGTTTCATCCTCCAGTTATTATAGAGCGATGAGAGAGATCTCTATATGTTTTTCGGTACACAAGACACATCACTCAGAGCCATGTGGGAGACACTAGATATTGGAGACATGCACTTGATATCTTAGATCAGTTCACTTGGACACCATACCTGGACTGTGAGGAGTGGTCTTATGAGGATAGACATTTTCCATTTTCCAGACAGACACAATACCTGATTGGGAGGACTATTTTGAGTGTGCACATTATAGAGAGACACCTACTAGATAGGGTTTTGAGACAATCCGGTGAGGGTTAGGATGAGCCTCGAAGTAGAGAAGAGTTTGCTCATTCTTCGAGAGAGGTTCCATATTGGGGGCCCATGATTCTTGTTGCTACCATAGAGGTAGAGATACAGGCATTACAGCCAGTACAATGGGGA
Source organism: Sequoiadendron giganteum (assembly GCA_007115665.2). Classification (NCBI taxonomy): domain Eukaryota; kingdom Viridiplantae; phylum Streptophyta; class Pinopsida; order Cupressales; family Cupressaceae; genus Sequoiadendron; species Sequoiadendron giganteum. The sequence continues at coordinate 914,390,511 of CM021100.1, read as the reverse complement.
TGGAGAGATGGAGCAGTAGACCTAGGGATGACTGTTGCATATGATGCATGGTGGGCGGAGCATCGTCTGATTCCATACACAGATTCGGATCAACTAGCACCAATGGAGAGACGAGGCACAGGACCGAGAGGATGGTAGAGAGGTGCCAGAGTTGGTAGAGTTGGAGGGAGAGGTGATGATGGCAGAGGTGGTAGGCGAGGACAAAGAGGATGAAGATGGGGTCAGGTAGGTGGACTTTCACCTATTTGAGAGGTAGTGGTAGAGGATGTACCAATGTTGGACATCGGAGGTGGAGCTTATGTATAGGGCGGAGATGAGCATGCTATAGGGGAGGTGGTTGTAGAGGAGTTAGCCGAGGTGGATATTCAAGGAGAGGATGTCGTAGATGATGTGGATATGGATATGGATATAGACCCTCTAGGTATTCTGGTAGGATATGGGGAGGATGATGTTGAGGAGGAGGCACCGATGGAGGAGTAGGAGAGAGATCTCAGAGATTAGATTATGGAGGGGAGACAGGAGGATGATGCCTCTAGGGATGGTGATAGGGAGGCCATGGAGGAGAGACTGAGACTGATGAAAATAGAGCTTGATGCTATGCGGATAGAGAGAGAGAGAGACAGTGCTCATGCAAAGAGAGATAGTGTTTATGCAGAGAGAGATAGTGCACTCATGGAGAGAGATCGGGCCATAGCACGGAGATAGGAAACCAAGCAACAGTTTACAGAGGTCAGATGCATTTACAGTGGGTCCTCATCTAATGGCATGGTATAGGAGTTAGTGAGAGCCATAAAGAGGGATACATATTACAAGGATTTATATGAGTCTGTGGTACCAGCAGAGAAATGAGCTCCTAGCTTCTCAGAGGTTCGCAACCATAGGTCATAGAGCAAAAGTCATACCAGGACATAGAGTACAAAGGGTGTGGTAGGACCACCAAGGACAAGTCCATATGATAGGCATTCCACCTCACAAAGAGCACCTTTGAGGTAGTTTCCACCACCTTCACCACGTGACAATAGTGGCAGTGGGACATGATGACAGTTGTTATATATGTAGACACTGTATTTTGATTAGAGAGCCTGTGAGCTCATTTTATTCATGGAGACATTATGACATTGTACTGTGACACATTATTTTGAATGATATATATATATATATATATATATGATTTTGGTGGCTTCTATATGATATGCAGTTCTATTTTATGGTGATGTATTGCCTCTATATGATTGTGTTTCCTAGATGATGTATGTATATGTTTGTTATGAATGAATGTTTCTACATGATGAGTTTATGTAGTTTATGATGTTATGGATGTCCTTATTTAGTTATGATAATGGATGTAATGAATGTATATGATGTTATTTATATGTGATGGTGAGATGTACATGTGTAATTTTTCCATTATGTATGATGATGAAATGCCTATGATGCAATTATTTCGTAAATATGTTCTTGTATGTTAATGCAATGTAGCTATATGACATGTTTATAGAATGTATTTAAATGCAGATTATCTAATGTTGTTGTTGTATCACAAGAATTTATCATTATGTCAGAAAAGAAATGTTAGCATGAATGAATTTAGAATGTTAGTAAGAAATAACAAAGGTTGATTGATTGAAAAACATATGATCTTCTATATTTTTCCAAGTATGTTATACTTTCTTGTTATCATCATTGAGTGGGACATGACACAAATGGATAGTACAAACTATGATATGAGATAGACCATAGTGTACAAAGTCATCCATTTGTGAAAAATAGACAGTCGTAGACAAGGAGTGTCTTAACTCATACTAAGGACAATATTGCCCCAGTCGTTTTGTCAAGACAAAGCACAAACAACAAACAAATAAAAGACGGGTCATGAGACGTCATTGCTCCTCTAAATCATTTTAGGAAATCCTTGAGAAAACTAGTAACATGACTCAAAAACCATTGCTAAAAGGACAGTTGATAGACAACAACCAAAGAGAAAGAGTCCTAAGACATCCTTGCTTCTCTAAATCCTCCAAGGGACATCCTTGAGAAAGATAGTAATCGGACTAAATTCACAAATCGATAAAAAGATAAGACAAATTAAGATATAAATTCATAAAGCCAAATAAAAGTATTCACCAAAACTTGATCTTGCGGGATTGTTTGATTGTTTGATTTTTGACATAGCGTAATGTGAGGGATGACACATACTACAATAAGATGTTGATTCTAGTTTCGACTTGGTGACTAGCTGTATAAGGCATGACAAAGCCTAGTTTCACAAAGACACATGTCGTATAAGATGTTGGAGCTTGATGACATTGATGCAACAAGCTGCATGAGGCTATGACAATTTGATGACATTTGTTGACAAGAAAGACATATCTTGCAAAGACATAAGTTGATCGTTTTGACAATGTGTTTGATATTGACTTGATGACTATTTGAGATGTTGCCTTGTTGGTGCATGACTTGTTTTGATTAGTTGACTGATTAAAAGAGTGTGTGTGTATTGATAGTGTATGACATGAGATGATACCTTAAAGTATTGACCTAAGGCAGCTAAATACATGCATCTAAGTGAATGATATGCAATATGTGTGATAGTGAATTAAATGTGAATGAACTGTATTGGACTGACCCAGTGTGGTCACAAGAGCTCATCAATTGATTAGCCTTGCCTATGTTGTACACACAGAGACCTTGTAGTTTGACACGACCAATGACTTTGAATGTACAAAGAGTCATGATTTTAATGTGTGTGATACATGAAAAACCTAGACAAACAAACCTAATACCTCTGGGGCACATCGATTGATGGCCTTGCCTACGTCCCAGTTGTAGAGGAAACATAGTTCGACTATGTCTATGACTGACTTAACATGACTAACTTGACATGACTGACTTGACATGACTGACATTGTTTTTGGGATTTTTTGACATGTTTTGATTTTTTTGTGTTTTTGAAGTTTTCTAATGTTTTTGGATTTTTAAGGACATTTTCTGATGGTGTAATGCTATGTACAAGGTCTTCATGGAACAAAACAAGGATTTTCCCCTAGTCGGGAATAAGACATGTGAGATGGAGTGGGGAGTGTGACAGAATGGATGTTAGATGTAAATCATTCCAGGCAATGAATAGGACAACCATTTATTATGAGGGATGGTGAAAATTTTGATTGGAATGATGGTAGACGAAAGAGCGAGTTTGACTACAAATGGTGCCTTTTTGCCAAGTTTTCACCATGGTACTTATCCATAGCACCACCGAAGCAGTTTTCACTATTGGATGGATTATTTCTCTTTAATTTTTGGTGTTACAAAGATGCCTGTTTGCCAGGTTTTCATCAAGGTAACCATTTTTTTATTTTTTATTTTTTTTCGTATTTTTCTGGTTAAGACAAAGGTTCTCAGAAGCTATGAATAGAACCTTTTCAGATGGAGGTTGTTGATTGGTGGTAAAAGTGGCTCCCCTTTAGGAGTAGAGAGTTGGTACACTCCTGATCCAAAAGCTTATGTGACAATATAAGGCCCTAACCAGTTAGGTTCAAAATTTCCTGGCTTTTCACGTTCAACTTGAATCTTGCGATTCTCCATTAAAACCAGGTCATCAATGTCAAAGTGTCTATTTATAAATTTCCTATTATAGCTTCGATGAAGATGATTATCATATGCTCGCAAATGGTCTAGTGCTATCTATCTTCATTCATCCAGTAATTCTAGTTCTTGTAATTTGGATACATGGTATTCTTCATCGTCAATGTGACCTTTCAAGGATACCCTCAGGGAAGGAATTTCAACCTCAATAGGTAAGATAGCTTTGGATCTGAATACGAGGGAATATGGAGTGGTGCCAATGGGAGTGTAGATGCTTGAACGATAAGCCCATAAGGAAGGATTTAGCTGTAGCTGCCAATCATAACCACCGTCATTGACAGTCTTCTTTAGGATTCTAATAATGGTTTTATTAAATGCCTCAGCTTGGCCATTACCTTGTGGGTAATATGGGGTGGAAAAATTATGTTTGATATGGAACTCTTCACATAGATGGCGTACTTCTTGGTTTTTGAATGGGTGGCCATTGTCTATGATTATGGATTGGGGTACACCATACCAACAAATGATATAGTTTAAGATAAACTTGGATATTTGTGTGTCAACGATGTAAATTATGGGAATAGCTTTGATCCATTTGGTGAAGTATTTGGTGGCGATTATGATGAATTTATGGTTGTTGGATACTGAAGGGTGTATCTTACCTATGAGGTCAAGTCCCCATTATGAAAAAGGCCATGGTGATGTAATCGGATGAAGCTCCTGTGCTGGTGCTCTTATCAAATATCCATGTATCTGACACTGTCTACATTTCTTTACAAAGATATACGAGTCTTTTTCCATTGTAATCCAATAATAAACTAATCTCATAATCTTATGGGCTGAAGTAGGACCACTCGAATGGGATCCGCATATACCCTTGTGCACTGCTCATAAAGTTGTTTGTGCTTCTTCAACATCAAGACATCTTATTAGGGCATTATCTAAGGTACGTCTATACAGGGTATCTCCGATGATGGTGTATTCAGTTGACTTACGGATAAAGGTTCGATGTTGGTTATTTGACAGGTCTGGAGGTAAGGTTTGGTCAGTTAGGTAGTCGAATATGTCTTTATACCAAGGGGAATTTGGACCAAAAATTGTACACACCATCGTGGAATCAGGGAGATCATAGGAGAGGACCAACAATTGTTCAACCAAAAACTCAAACTTAGGCATGTTACTCGGAATATCTAATAAGGAACCCACGATTTCCATAGCATCTGCAGCCCTATTCTAAATACATGGTATTTGTTGAAAGGAAATATGATCAAAGTACTGCTTGAAACTATCAGCCATGTGCTTGTAGGGGGAAATTTTCTCATCCTTACTCTCATAATCATCATTTACTTGTCGGACTACTAGCTGAGAATCGCCAAAAACATGTAGACTCTTAATCTTCCATTGTATTGCCATTTTTAATCATGTCACTAAGGCTTCATACTCTGCTATGTTGTTAGTGCAAGGGAAAGAAATCCTGAATGATTTAGGAATGGTGTCACCTTGAGGTGTAACAAATAGAATACTTGCTCCTGAACCATGTTGTGTATGTGACCCATCAAAGTATAATTTCCAGTATGTTATAGTGTCAATGTTAAAGATAAATTCATCAAGAAAATTTGCCACTAAAGGATGGTTTGCCTTCATGGGTGCATCTGCTAATTGATCTACAATCAATTTTCCTTTTATAGCCTTCCTCTCCACATATTGGATGCCATACTTGCTAAGTATCATAACCCATTTAGTCAATCAGCCTGTTAATGTTTCCTTACTTTGGAGATATTTGAGGGGATCAATCTTTACGACCAACATTGTTTGGCGATTGAGTATATAGTGTCTTAGTTTTTTACTAGCAAAGACTACCACAAGACATGCATGTTCTATGTTGCTATATTTTAATTCATATCCTACCAAGGTACGACTGATGTAGTAGACTGCTCTCTCATGACCTTGATCATCATGTTGTGCGAGAAGAGCTCCTAATGCTAATTGAGTTGCTGAAATATATAGTATCAACGGTTTTCCATCTATAGGTGGCATGAGAATAGGTGGAGTGAGCAAGTAATCCTTGATTTGTTAGAAAGCTTCCTAAAATTTAGGTGTCCACACAAATGGTACTCCTTTTTTGAGCAAATGTTGAAATGAGTGTATTTTGTCTACCAATTGTACAATGAAATGCCTGATGGATTGTAATCTTCCTTGTAGTGTTCTTAGTTGACCAATGCTAATAGGAGGAGGAATTTCTATGATAGCTCTCACCTTCTCCAAATATACTTTAATGCCTCTTCTAGAAATGATATACCCTAAGAGTTTCCCTGATTTCACTCCAAAGACACACTTCCTTGGATTTAGCCCAATGTTGTAATTCTCTAGCCTCTAGAATATTTTGTCTAGAACCTTCAAATGATCTGCCCTTGTTTCTGATTTATCTATAATTTCATCTAAATAATCTTCCATGAGAGTGAGTACAAATTCATGGAAAATCGTAGTCATTGCCCGTTGATAGGTAGGTCCTATGTTCTTAAGCTCAAATGGCATTACATTACAATAGTACATGCCCCATGGACATGTGAAAACTATCATGTGTTGGTCTTCAACTACGATTTTGATTTGGTTATATCCAAAGAAACCATCCATGAGGGATAGGATCTTGTATCCTACTGTAAGATCTACTATCATGTCTATGTTCGGCAAAGGGAAGTCATCCTTAGGACATTCCTTGTGATGTCTCTAAAGTCTGTGCAAATGTGGATGCCCCTAGTTGGTTTAGTCACTGGCACAAGATTTGAAATCCAGTCTGCATAGTCTATAGTTCTTATAAATCCAACATCCAAGAGTTTCTTAAGTTCGACCTTGACTAGTAGAGCAATCTAGGGATGCATTTTGCTTAGCTTTTGTTTGACTGGATTAATACCTAGTTGTAATGGTAGATGGTGCAATATAAGGTCTGGATCCAGCCCAGGCATGTCACCGTATGACCATGCAAAGTTTATCTATCTTTTTGTGAAGAATTCCTCAAAATCAGGTTGTTCTACCTCTGTCAATGATGCTGCAAAGTATATGTGTCGAGGGTTTTCTTTTGTATTTATGTTGACTGCAATAGACTCTTCTACTAGCATTGGTGACATTTCTTGTTCAACAAGGATAATATTTAAACCTCTATCCTTGGGTGCCTCAAAGAGGTTTTCACCCTCGAATACGTCCTTTATTTTGACTGTTTCTTCGTCCAAAGGTGCCTTTTGGTTTTCCCCTAGGGACGCATCGTTTTTCTCATTTTCATCATTTTTCTTTTTATTTTCATTTTTGCGACTAGAGGTGTAAATAGACTCCCCAAAATATTCTTTTTCATCCAAGTCTATGATAAAACCAACTTTATGATCCTCTCTTGGTATGCCTTCTCGAAGTCGCATGAACTCAACAATTGCTTCGTCATTCTCGAATGTATCTATGATGGGTGTACCTTGTTGATCCCAGTCGATAAGTTTGGGATATATGAGAGGCATGTCATCATCGGAGTTTTTAAAGGTAGTAGCTGACAAGGTGAATATAGAGTGGTTGACATGATCACATAATTTTTGGACTAACTCCTTCTTGTTCTTCTTCCTATGGGTAGGTATACTCTGTTGTGGGACTATTGTAAGGGCTAAGTCGTTAAAAGATGGTTCAATAGGTGCCCAAGATGCACGATCAAGGGTTTCCCAATAATAGTGTTTATTCCATTCTGTTTTAGACAAGTGCTTCCTATGACGAGGAATAGTTGGTTTTGGTATAGTTTTTACCTTTAGGTCCAATTCTCCAAAGAGATCATCTATGTTCATGGTACTAGTAGAGGAAAAAGAATCCCATTCACAATCACTTGAGTCAGGAGATTCATTTTAAAATGGGGGATGTGATTCGTGAGACTTGTTGTAGACTGAGGGAAGTGGTTCGTGAGATGTCTTGATGCCTACATAAGCACAATCTTCCTCTTGAAATGGTGATGAAGTACTAGGAAACCCAATTCTAAGTGATTGAAACCCTAGCCCTAGGTATTTCGGTCGTGCTGAGACAGTGATCAGCTTCGTCCTTCCATTTTGATGTAGTCCTAACCCACTGTGTTTGTCATAGCCTTCATTTTGCATAATTTTAAAGCCTTTTCCATATTGGTTCTTGGCTATTTGAATAGAGGTCAAGGGGTATTCATTATCTTCTTGATACAACTAGGAAGTGATATCGCATTGATTCACAATTTCTTCACTTAACTCTCCCCATTTGGTCAATGCCATTGTAGGGGGAACACAAAATGTGACTATCGACTGCCTTCTATCTACCATGGGTAAGCCATATGCCTTAGGTGGAATCAGTTGATTGACATGGTATGATGCCTTTATGTAATATTCGCCACAACCCTTGACTTGGATCTCAACCTTAGGAGTGTTTGATGGTGGTTTGAATGAAATGGACTTGGTAAGATTTGATGGGTCAATGTATAGGGATAAAGTGGATGATGAAGCTTCTTGATTAATTGGTACTTGTCGTTGTGGAATTTCCCTTAGGCTTGTACAATATTGAAAAGGATCTGGATCACCATCAATCGCAATCTTGATGCCATTACAAGGGAATTTAAGACATTGGTGATATTTTGAAGGTACAACTTTCATTGCGTGTATCCAAGGTCTACCTAACAACAAATTGTATGGAAGGATGAGATCCAAGACTTGGAAGCTGGTGTTCATAATTTTTGGGCCAATTCTGATAGGGAGTGTGACAACTCCTTTGGATGATCTTTCCTCATCATTGTAAGCCTTGATGACTATACTCTTAGAATTGTCTATGCAATCTTCTGAGAATCCTAATGCCTTAACCAATTTTAGGGTACATAGGTTCAAACTTGCTCCTTCGTCTACCAAGACTCGTCTAACTTTGGTTTGATGGACTAGGACTTCAAGATGTAATGGGTCATTATGATCAGACTTTTTGGTTGAGTAATCTTATTGGGAAAATGTGGCATGATGTGAGTTGGTCAAATATCCCACCATTTCTTCGAAACGATTGACATCTAAGTCTGTAGGAACAGTTGTGTTCTACAAATCTTTGTCAAGAATGGCTCGATGCTCAGGTGAAAAAGCCAATAGTTCCAAGATAGATATTTGTGTGAGGGTTTTCCTCAATTGATCGAGGATATTGTATCTAAACTTGGACCTCTGTGTAGGTGGCTCAGAAGAATGACCTGGAATAGTTATTTTAGTTCTGCGTGTGTTCACAACACATTCCGGGTGCTTCTTAATGATGATGGTGTTGACGTTTTCAGTTATAGCTCACAGGTGATTTACGATTGATCCTTTACCATAGTCATACTTGGTATTGGTATAATTGGCAGATGGATTGTTCTTGGTTCCCGAATTGGAGGCTTTTCTTTTCGTGTGGTCATGTAACGGGTTTGTGAAGACCTTATGATCACTATTCTTAATATTTTTCTGCCCATTGACCTCTATGGTTTCATTTTCAACAAATTCTTGTATGATATTCTTTAACTGTCGACATTGTTGTAGTTTGTGTCCCTTTGTGCAATGATAGTCACCATAGGCATTGTCGTCCCACCATGAAGGTTTAAACTATCCAGGATCATATTCTCATGGTTCCAAAGGTTTAATGAGATTATGTTTAATCAATTCTTTGAAAATAAGTCTCAATTGGTTGTCCTAAAGGTGTAAATTCACGTGTAGGAAATCTCCTTTGTGGTCTTTGTTGTTGTGAATTTTGGACATAATTAGCCATTTGATCTAGATTGTTCATCATGTCTACATTTTGGTTGTATCCTCTAAGTGTGACAACTGGTCTCGTATGTATGTTTTTAGCATCCACAATGTCATCATTCATAACATTCTTATTTCTAGACCAAAATTTGTTTCTATCATTCGGTGCATTTTGATGTTGGACAATTGGGCTTCTGCTTGGTACTATAATTTCGCCTTTGTCAAAAAGGCCCTTTTCAAGGATGATGCCCTTTTGTACCAAGTCTAGGAATGAAGTGCAACAATGTACCCATAAGTCACCTCTTAGTTTTGGATTGTTGTTTTTGAGGAATATCATGACCTTCTATTTTTTGGGTATTTCAATTGGACATCTGCTAGCTAGACTTCTCCATCTCTAGAAGAAAGTGGTGAAATTTTCAACATCTTCTTGTGTCGTGTGGCACAAGGTTGCTATTGTTACTTTATTTTCTATGTTAAAGGAAAAATGTTTGACAAACTTCTAAGCTAATTCACCCCAGGATTGTATACCATATGGTAATTTAGAAAACCATTCCAACGCTATCCCTATGAGGGTTCATGGAAATAGTCGCATCAAGTATGTGGGGTCATATGATATGTCCATGCATGTCATTGAGAATTCTCTAATGTTTTCCAAAGGATTCTTCCTCCCATTATACTTAGGAGAATTCGGTATAATGTATCCATGGGGGAAAGGTGTCATATAAAGTGCTTTTTTGAATGGACATGGACATAGATCTTGTGTTGAGATAGTTCATTTACCTGACATAGACATGTTGTCCATTTGTTGTTGAAGAGTCTGCATTTGGTTCTGGAGGACATCTACTTGTGTCAAGGACATGTTGTTGGCATTGTTTGGATCAATGTAGATATTTTGAAATGCCATGTTCTGTGACGGGTTGTGATTTGGTGAGGGAATATATCCTGTTAGAATGTTCTAATTTGGATTGGGGATATTTCCTATTTGAATATTCTGATTTGGATGGGGAATATATCTTGTCCATGTGTTTTGATTTGGTATAGGAATATATCCTGTCTGCGTGTTCTGAGTTGGTATAGGAATATTTCCAGTTTGTGTGTTCTGATTTGGTATAGGAATATATCATGTCTACATGTTCTGATTTGGTATAGGTATATTCATGCCAACTTTGGATCTCTTACCAATCGTGTTGGTGCCAAAGGGGTTTGATGAAGTTGCTCCAGCAGTAAATTGTAAACCTTGTGTTATGTTGAGAGGTGTTGTGTTTACAATTGACGATGTTTGAGTTCATATGCCGATTGGTATTGCTACGGTGATTTGAGGAATTGAAACACTTGACATCGCAGTTTGCGTTGGTTGAGTAGACTGTGTTTTCAAAGTATGAATATCAAATCCTGGTTGTAGTGTGGAACCTTCTACTAGCAACTTTGCTAGATATCATTGGGGATCATTTTCCAAACACTCATCCATAAAGGATGCAAACTCTGGATCTTGTACAATGGTGTCTATGTCTTCTATATAAATTTGTCCATGTGTGTCTCTAGTGACGTGTTTTTCAAGCAAAGGCTTGTGTGGTCTCTCACTTCCTGATGGTTGATTTCCGAATGGATCGACAAATTCACTAGGATCCAACATTTCTTTTTGTTTCTTTTGAGACCTTGTTTCGACCATGAAAAGTTGCTCAAAATGGGGTAATGCAGACTATGTCTAAAAAGTGATATGTCATATGTCTATGTTTTTGGTTTTTTTGAAAATAAAGGATGTTGCTAAAATGATTTCTAAAATGAAATATACTAAGATGACGTATGGTAGGATGGAAAATATGCAAAATTTTGCGTAGACTATGATAGTAAATTATTCTAAAATGGGTATAACCTACCACCTATGGAATAAATGCATGTAAGGATTTGAATTTGACCAAGGAACCTGATTGTAGGACAAAGACAGTTGACAAGATGAATTTCCCAAACTAGACTATTGAGTTGGAAAGATTCACAAATAGGACTAAGTGACTAGGTTCAATGACTTGTGACAAATCAGAACATGAACGTATCCAATGACGAGGAAAGTTACCTATTTCTAAGATGCGCAATTTCCTAGGAAGTTTTTATATGCATGCAACTTAGGATGACTATGACTAAGAAATTTGACTGTCACTAAGATGTATATGACACCTAATGATGCAAGGTTTGTGAGAAATGTTTTTCCACTTTCTATCCAAGGTTGATCTTAAGAAACAGAAGTGAAAATTGTTAGAATCCAAGATCGCCTGCATGCAATAACCTGTTACATGCAAAAGACATTCAGAACAAAAAAGATCTGCAAACCTCAAAGTGTAAAATGCATTATCAGAATCTCAATTATTACAAAGAGATCAATCCTTATGAAGGAGATCAAGAAACCCTAAAAGGGAAACCCTAAATGAAACCCTAGTGTGCACACTTAATAATTAATCAATTATTAATGTGCCTAAGTTTAGCTTAAGCAACTAGAGGAATAAGTGACTTAATTAATTAACCAGTATGATATAATTAATTAAGCGTAATAAATTATTACTCTAACAAAAATGACTGTTATGTTTCGGACTTGATTTGCAGTTTCCTAAGTTTTTGCTGACAATCAAATGTGTTTCACCTATCAGATGTTGTTCTAAATTTGAAAGATGTGGTTTATCAATATGCATGTGGTTTTTTGACTAAAACCGAGTTTCGACTATTGACAGGCAGTTTTGACTTTTGATAGATGTGGTTTATGTGTTAGCAGACGTGGCTCACAATAATAGTTGCAGCTCGGAATAACGATTATGTGATTTTGACTTGGTTGACAGACACATGCAGTTTTCCTTTTGACTGATGTGGCTTGCATGAACATATGTGACTCAAAGTTTCATAGTTGCGGCTTGTAATACCAAAGGACTTTTGCAACAGGCACATGTGGTGTATTCTATGACAGATGCAGCTTGCATGCACACATGCGACTCAAAAGTTGACAGTTGTGGCTTGTAGTATCCAGACTATTAAAATGATTTTTTTTGACAGACACATGCAGCTTTTCCCCTAACATATGCAACTCGCTAAGTCAGATGCGGTGTTAAAATTGATAGCTGTGACTCATATTTGACAGTTGAATTTTTTTGAAAGTTGTTTTGACTGACTCTATGTGTTGATCAATATTTTTGACAAATACAACAAAAACAAGCACAAAAATAAATCTATTTTCAGTTTGTGATGATAGGACTATTAAGACCAAAAACATTTACAACCTAGGATTTTTCGACAATACTTGTTGAGTTCTTACTTGGATTTCTCTAGCTACGCATATTTATGGTGGATGACTAGTAGCTTGACCCCACTAGCTCCCATCCATAGAACTCACTTATACGGGGCAGCCAAGCTACTATACCCATGAAACTCCCATGACATACATCTCATCTCTACACATAAACCATAAGAATGTAAGACGGCTTCATAGGGTCGACCCTACTACGCTAGCAAATAGATGGGATTTTGGAAAATCTAAAACAAGGTGTTTAGTAAGGGCATTCCATTCATGGGGCACTATTCAACTTCGGTGAGAGTCCATTTATGTCCATCTCGTCGGAATAGTGAGCGTGATTCTTGGGCTTTCCCCAAGAATCCTCTTTTATATACTGATTGGAAGTCACTTGGCATCTAGCGTGCTACTGGTTTGAGTCATCTTGGGGTGAGTACTTTTTCCCACCAAGACCGGCCCAAGTTCTAGAGTCAGTAACCATTTCTCCTACACCCAGGATCGCATGGCTGCATAAGGGGAGAGGATACTCCGATATACTGAATCATAAAGGGTGACAAATATGTGCAGCACACCAGACAAAGCAGATAGTGATTCTTTTTATTCCAAATGACAGTTATTTATCTACCAAACAGAAAACTTGCTAAATAAATAAAAACGAAGGCATTAGGTCCTGCATGCAAATTGATTAGTAGTTCTTTTTTGGTGTCTTTAACTCTCATCCTGTAGAAAAAATTGGTTTGTGTTTTTATGGTCTTCTATGCTTCGTCCTACAAAAACTACATTAATCCTCCTTAAAACAACTATAAACAAACATTAGCGAAAATCAAAATAACCCAAACAATGAAAATGACAAAAAAATGAAAAAAATGATTACCAGGCAGATGTGGCATTTCGAGCCATAGATGCGGCTCAATGTTGATAGGCGGATGTGGTTTGCGAATTGTTGACAAGCGGATGTGGTTCGTGAATTTGTTGATAGGTGGATGCAATGCACAGGTTCATGGATGCGGTGTGGAATGTCAGATGCATCACAGAATATGATGGATGTGGTGCACGAGGACAAATGTGTCATTTTGTTGAATAGATGTGGGGTTTCGTATGATAACCTGCAAAAAAATAAAAATGGAAAAATGGAAAGACGAAAGGATGTGCGAATTTGAAGTGTGTTCATGTTGGGTTCACCAAATGTAACATAGAATAAAATCTGGCTTATGATATGCAACTAGAATAAATGATGTTAATCTTAATCTAGCCAATATTAATCTAAATCAAACAATAAAGAACGAATAAGTAAACATAATGAATAACTAAACAAATAAATTGAAAAGATCTCACCGAATATGCATTCACTCCTTCAAATTATCTTGATTGCTCTTCTCCTTTTTTTTGTTTCAGTATTCTTGCCCTCATATTTTCAGTATTGATCCAAGCATAACTTCGTTGAGTGTCTAAGAAAAATATCGAAGATAAGTTTCTTCTCAAAAGTGTATGATTTCGGGAGGAGGAATAATGATAATGACAAGCCATTTTATAGATTTTGGGTTTTCGAACGATCGGCTTAGATTGAAAGAGAGATCGACAGATGAGATTGATGAATGCCATGCGATGTGAGTTTTGTGTTAGATAGAACGTGAGTTAGAACACAAGTCATAAAAGACTACAAGATAAATATTAAGTTAGAACGCAAGTTAGAATATGAGTTCAAGACTTTAATCTTCAGTTAAGAGTCTTCGAAAATAGAAGAACAAGACTTTGAATGTCAAAGACAAATTTAGAAGTTGAAGAATAATGCATTCAAATGAAAACATGAGTTAATTAATTAAATAAAGATATTTAATTAATAAACACATCATGCATATGAGTTGGAACTAGTTGACTGACTAGTTGTGACAGAGAGTCCTCTCCTAGAGATAATCAGATGTTGAATCCGGAGATAACTGGAGAACTAAAAGTAGATCTTGAGTCAGAAGGTGGGTGAATGATTAGTCAACTTATTGATAGAAGAATGTGACATAAATAAATAAATATGAATTAAATGTCAATTTAATTCAACATTTGAAAATGAGAGATTTAATCAATTAAATAAAGATAATTTATTTAATTTGACTGTTGTAAAGGTGGAATTGAAAAAATTAAATAATAAATATTTAATTATAGTTGAAATATGACAAAGGGGGTAATTAAATAATAAATTATTTAATTAGGAAGGAAGAATTAATTAGCTAGCGACATAATTAAATAATTATGATTTGTTTAATTAATCAAGGTTGAATAAATGTTATTTATGAATTAGTGAATTAATGAAAAAGGGATATATAATTAATAGAGGAAATATGTGTTAGAAAGGGTAATTAAATAATTAACATTATTTAATCATGACCATGGATAATAGAAAATTATGTCAAAAGTGGTGTTCGTAGGCCTAGACCAATTTTCAGTGTCTATAGGTTGAGTGATATGGATGAGGAGTGGTTAAACCTAATGGTCTTATTCCATGTTTTTAGGATGCCCCAATTGAGAATACATTATGCTATGATGATCACTTTGGTAGAGAGATAACATAGTGACACCATTAGCTTCCACCTAATGATAGGTGAGGCTACCATTATTATGAAGGATGTATGGTGTCTTTGGAGGCTTCTAATTCAAGGGAAGTTAGTAGAGTGTACAACTTGATGCATGTCAGGGAGACCTTGGCTTGTGTATTTATGATAGATGATTTTACAGTGAGAGGGATTGAGCTTGACCAAGAGGAAAGGATTGGGGAGATGTGAGAACTTTCACTCTTTACTAAAGTGTTTATTAGTTGGGTATTAGTACTTGATTAAACATCTTGTGGGTTTGTGATTAGATGGGTAGGAGTCTTAGACCAAATTTATCAAAAGGGACCATATTTGCATGGGGTATATTCATTTTGGCTGATCTTTATGGAGAGATGCACTTGATCATGTATTTATATGGGAGGATCCTAGGGCGAGGTGTGTCCCTTTTGCATATCTAGGCTTTTGAGCACTACATAGTATTGCAGTTAGGGGTCAATAGGGGGAAAGGTCCAGGGATGCCTTATGTCTTTGCATATGTTTCATTTTTACAACATCAATGTTAGGTGACCTACCATATTTGAGGTGAGTAATGGATGATATGGATAGCTTCATCTTTGGTAAGATTAGATCCTTATTTACACCCAATAACCCCCATTACACAACAAAATACTTCACAAGACAAAAAATAACACAGAACTTTCCAGTACAATAACAAAATGTGTCCAACATTTAGTAACTACAATAAAAAATTAAAATCAAAACTCAAAGCTTACCTTGGCTATCCAAGTTAGGATCAACCCAAAATCCCAATAAATAATTCAATCCCTTTCCCTTGTATATTTCCTTCTACCACCAAATTCTTATAGTCAAAACTCAAAAGAACAATCATCTTTTACCCACTAATCGGTTTCCCCAACCATGAACAAAAAGTAGTCAAAAGAGTTGAGTTCAAACCATACCAAATCCCTCCTTCAAATAGAATTCCTCTAAACTCTTCAACTTCCATCAAATAAAAATATCATTGAAATAAAAGTATATTTCCCTCCACAAAAAACAAAAACCATAAAAATCAAATTACACTCAACATTAAAAATCAACAATTATATTCTAAAAATTTGGACTTTGTCTCCAATTCTTTGGGATCCTAGGCTACCCACCTATAACATATTATTAGAAATGTAAGTAGATTTAAAAATTTATAAACCAATATATTAAATATAAACATTAAAATTTACTAACATTAATTAATCATAAGACCTATCATAAAAATTTAAAATGTTTTTTTTGCAGAAACTAAACATTTACCCACAACATTCTATGAGAATATTATCTCTTCTATAAGAAAATAAATTTCCAAACTTACTTATAAATTTTTTATGTCCATAATAATTGTGTTCAAGTGTTCTAACCCTAAAAATGCAAGACAATTAAATGAAATGAAAAGGAAAGAGCACAAAAAAAACACTCAAGATTGACCTAGCTTAGCTCAAAAAAAATGCACAAGAAAATAACAATTTTACCTTGCCTGAGTTATCTCCTTTGGTTGGCCATTTGATGTTGATTTCATGTGCTTCTTTGTTGAAAAAATGGCATGAAACTTAGCTCAAAATTATGGTGATTCTATGAGGAATTCAATGTTGTAGTTGGATGGTGGATTGGATGCAAGATGAGCGCTCAAAAGTGTTGCAAAAATGGTGGCTTGGTAACTTGGGTGTGTGAGAGAATAAGTTAGTTACATGTCTCATAGATCAAATGAGGAAAAAATCACCATATTTAGGGAAAAGTCCTCTAAAGGAATGGATAGCCAAGATTAAATCGAAGGTGGAAGATGAATGGATAGAATGTGTTGAGACCTCACAAGCCATCACATGAGGACATGTGGAAAGTGAAGTTGATGTGACATGGAAATGAGGTGGAGGTACATGTAAGTACCTTTGGAATGGGAAAGATATCCTCATAAAGGAGGTTCTTGTCTATATGTACAATGAGAGGACAAGTGAGGAATTAAAAATTCCTCACAAATCCTCACGGGGATTGGGAAAGGAATTAAAAATTCCTTATGGGGGGATGTGAGGAATTAAAAATTCCTCACAACTCATGGGAGAAATAAATTTTAATTTAAAATTTGAAGGGGTGAGTGGATGACTTCTCCAAAAGGATAAAGTCATAAATAAGGTTGACCGAGGGTAGATGTCATAAGTGGCATGGGGATTAGGTTGGGTTAAATCATAGATTTAGGCTGTGAAAATGAAGGATAAGGTGGACTAACCCTAACTAGGCATCCACTTGCAAAATTTGGAGGATGTGACCTTAATTATGATTAGGGATGTGCACACCCTAATTGTGTATTAAGTGGAATAATCAAGATTAGGGATATGTAAGAGGATGTGACAAAGAGAGGGAAGGTAAAGGAATTAAAAAATGACTTTTAATTCATTTGGGAAAATGACTAAATATGTAAGAGGATGTGACAAAGAGAGGGAAGGAAAATGAATTAAAAATTGAATTTTAATTCATTTGGGAAAATGACTAAATCAAATAAATTATATTATTTATTTAATTTAGATAGAAATAGGGCAAGGTATTTAATTAAATAAATAAACACCTTAGGGGACATTACGAATAGGATAAATATTAACTAAATAATGAACAATTTAATTAATATGGTTGAGGGATGTTGAATAGAAGAATACAAGGGAAGATTTCACCATATAGTGGTGGTCAAATTCAAGTGTCTAAATTTTGGCCCTTTCCAAAATATCATTAGAATAATGGTGCTTAAAATAAAAATAAAGTGTAGATGACTCGATAGAAGAAAAGGACATTATGGTATGCCCTGGTATTGTTGGGAAATTGATATGGGAGAGGAATGTATAAATATGGTGAGTTATGCCCCCTTGAGAGGGTGGATAGGGAAGAAAAGGGGCCCTAGGTGACCTCTTGATATGGGAAAATGGAGGGGACCACACAGTAGAGGATGAAAAACCATGAAACATGGCTTTTGAATAGAGGAAAGTAGGCATATGGGGTGCAAATGGTGGCCTATGGAAGAAAGGGGGAAAAAGGAATTTCATGAAGTCTTGACCAAGTTAAGGTGGTTAGACATACGAGTTTTTATAGTTTTTAAAAGTTGTAATAAAAAATTCATAATTAATTATTTACTTGGAAAAAAATTACAAAAAAATATGCATCACATCGGGACATGAATCCTCTACTTATATCTAAAATATTTTAAAAAAATCTTATCATTTTATTGTGGTTAGGGTGGTTAGGCAGACACCTAATTCTTATTTTTTCCTTGAAATTTAAGTACTACTGCATTGAAATTTCAAATTTTCACCAAATATATTTTTCTTTTTTTTAAATAAACCTAGTAGTTTGGAAACTACATTGAATTTTCTACAGATTCTATTATTACATATTTTTGAAATAATATAAATAACTTATTCAAATTTTTATGTCAAGTTGCCTAACTCTGATTTTTTGAGTTTTCATTGCCACTTAAGGGCCTACTTTTTCCATGATGATCTTGCACATACCCAGTAATTTTGAAAATTTACTATTCACCTACTTTTCATTTGCACACATGTCATCGGAAGATTGGACAAGAGACAGTGAGAGCTAATGAGACCAGTGAGATGATGACTGATGGGGAGATGATTTCTGAGTAGATGAGGTGTAAAATTTCTACCACCTACCAGTGCCACCCCAATAGGTAGGATCCAAAACCAACCTTGTGACTTAATTTTAATTTTTGCATATGTTTTTTTTATTTCAAGACGAGTAGATTAGGAAAAATGAAATCACCATGGGAGGGTGAATTCTCGCTTTGGTCAAAATGCATTCATCATTTCAATGAATGGGTGACTGGGTGAGAGAGAATGGGCGGGTGCACTTCAATAGAGGTGGATGAACTTCATCAAGGGCGATTGTGAAATCACCTCTCTACAGGATGGGTGAACCTGCTCATGTAGGGGTGAACGAAAAAGTGGACAACCGGTTTTGAAATAACCTAAACTGGGGAAAGGCAAGCGTGCAAAGGGGGAAAAAGGTCAAATGTGAATTTTCCTTTGGTATAAAGGGGAAAACGTGAGTTTTCCGTAGCAACAAAAGGGAAACATCACACCTAGGACAAGGAAGAGGAAAACTTTCCAATAAAATAGAAAAACCCGCCAATGGGGTAGCATAGGGGTGAATTTGTGAAGCAAATAAGAGAATGCACAAGGAAAGAGAAATAGGAAAATTCACCTTGTACAAAGGAAAATTCACCAAACCAAGGCAGAAGGAAAAACTAAAGGGTAGAAGAAAAATGGATAAGAAAGGACTAACAAAATGATTGATATGGATGTAGAGCACAAAGTCCTTAAGGACCAGGGAGAGACATTTGACTATACTAGAGGTGACACAAGAGGAGATGATGCCTGAGGATCATGTGACACTAAAGTAGGTAGGCATGCTATATATGTTGGGATATCCTAACATCTGAGTGCACATACCACTATTGACAACTTTGATGGAGCGATGGAGCTCTGATACAAGCGCCTTCCACCTCTCCATAGGGGAGATTACCATGACATTAGAAGATGTGTGGTAGATCCTCAAACTACCCATCAGAGGACACTTGGTGAGTTCCATGCTAAACAAACCGGTGGAGAGGAGTTTGCAAGTTTTTTTTGGTAGTGTGGACCTTCCCTATCAAGGGAAGGAGTTAGACATTGATGCTTGTTTTGGAGTTGCACCACCACTTCCATTGTTCTTATGTGGTTTGATTAGCGGGATTATCCTCCTTGACAAGAATGAGAGATTTTCTAGCCTTAAGATGAATGAGGTTGTGAGGCACATTGTGGAGAGATGGGAGGAAGTATTTTCTT
Organism: Sequoiadendron giganteum; assembly: GCA_007115665.2. NCBI lineage: Eukaryota > Viridiplantae > Streptophyta > Pinopsida > Cupressales > Cupressaceae > Sequoiadendron > Sequoiadendron giganteum. The sequence goes on along the minus strand of CM021100.1, from coordinate 914,370,512 downwards.
GGGGATCCTGCATGCTTGCATAGTTATACAAAGACATGCATGTTGTATTTTATAGACGATTAGTGAGTGTGACCCATGCCACCCTACTATAGGTGTGGGCATGGGAGCACATTAGGGTTAGCCACCTAGAAATCCTTAGAGTAGGGGACAAAGATGACTCTCCCCTAGTAGCATAATAGTATGCTCAAGAGCATTGATGAATGCTCCACTATAGCTAGGTAGGGAGCATAGAGTATTGGTTTCGTCTATTGGATGACCCGACAGAGTAGCATACTATATGCCAGACTTACATGGATTGATGATTCTACTCCTGGTGAGCAGAGGATAGGTTATACAAGGAATACATTTTTCTGAGGTGTTATCTAATAGGGAGAGATCCCTTCATTGTAGAGCAACATAGGCCAAATAGGGTAACTCGGTAGCATGACATCTAATAGGATATTCACATAGGGGCACAGATGTTCTGTGGATCAGCCAAGATTTAGTAGTAGTATGGGGGTAGCAGATTCTAATAGAGTATGTGAAAGAGGCATGGGAACAACTACCATTGATTGGATGGCCATGGAGAGGGGGGGCCAATGATGTGGGCATGATAGTATGATATGTTGCATGGTGGCAAGAGAGGAGGTCCATGGGGATTACTACAATAGATCATATTGCACCAACAGTGGGATTTAGGAAGGAAGATGAGCAATAGAGACCCTAAAGGAGGAGGTAGTATAGGAGGAGGTAGTGCTAGAGGATGGAGGGTAGCAAGAGATGGAGGTGGATGCCCCAATAGTGGATGAGAGAGCTATAGTTGTTTACCAGGGGCCACCGGTGTAGGATCCAATAGTGAGATTTTTAGGTTCATAGGATCAATTCCATATTCTACAATAGAGGTTATGACAGATAGAGGCAAAGAGGGATCGACTATAGGATGAGGTGGAGAGGTTGTAGCAGGAGGTGCATTAACTACAAGATACTACTGATTCCATGCAGGTGGATAGGGATAGAGAGGTGATGGGGATGTTAGGGGATCTCAGAGATTAGTTGCAGAGGCTGTAGGAGGAGAGGGATCAGCGACAACAGCTATTGGAGGCTACCAGAGGAGAGAGGGTTACAACACTAGCCATGGAAGATTAGGTTGTAGAGTATAGAGATGAGGCCCTGAGGAGGGTGGAGGCCATAGAGGCTACAACAAGGGATGTGAGATTGTCACAAGAGAGGAAAGAGACTATCAAGCCATGCGTATAGAGCCTATAGGCAGAGATGGATGAGGCATAGAGGCAAGTATCCTAGGTAGAGGTGTAGCTAGCATCGATGCAATTAACGTAGGATTCCTAAGAGCTGGAGTGGAGAATATTGTAGGGGTAGAGGGATAGGTACCAGATGGAGAGAGAAAAATTCTGGGTAGGGGAAAAAAGAGAGGTGGATTCTAGGATAGAGGCATGCTACTACATGGGTGCGTACTTTGGGGTAGTACCCAATTTAGCATAGAGAATGCCTCCTTTCATTCAAGTAGTCCCATAAAGAGTAGAACCCTCTCATTTAGGAGCCACCCACATTCAAGGTTATAGTAATTACTAAGATACCACCTCATGACTGAGGACCTATTTCAGACTATCCATAGTGGTCAATTGCAGGGAGCAATTGTGAGGAGAGAGAGGACATCAAACAAAGGGTTTCAATTTTGACAAGTGCACAATGGATATTGTACATAGATACAAATATGCCATACAAGTTCTTATATACAAATTGATTTGATAGATTCATTGATTTTTTATTCTTTATTGGTTCAGGACACCATGATGTGTTAGATGTACCTATATGTATATTATGATTCCTTTGTACATGTACATTTATTTGGTGGACTCTATGGACGGTGGAAATTATTATGGACTTTATGATGGACAGTGGATTTTTTATTACGAACTTTCGATTATGGGCTTTTGATGGACACTATTATTTTTTGATATATATATATGATATGATTATTGGGGATAAGGATTTGGTTCTATCATCAAGATATGCATCTAAGATAGTAGTGCCTTAGTGATTTCAATTCAAAATCACAACAAAGACACAAACAACTATACCATAAAGCGGAAATAGGCACAGTTGATCCCCCATTAATCCTCTGAGAGAAATGGATGCAAGAAAAAAATAGATTTAACACAAATAGATAACCATGAAAGACCAAACAATGAACACACAGATATACGGGGGGAAATTTTTTTTAGGTAAAAAACCCCACCTGTAAAACATTCATCTCACATGTATTATTCAGTAACTAGAATGCTTACAGTACAAGACCAAAGCTATGCTCTTCAAGATATTACATCTTGTCCATTTGGAGATAGAAATATAGGCAACACAAACCAGAACCTCACACAGTTACAATTCCATCCAAGTGACATACTATGTAGATTCCCTTCATCTCCTCTCAAAAAACTATCATAGCCAGCCTCATGGCTAGCCCAGCCACTAGGCCTCACATGTTCATATCATACCAGATCTGAGAGACAAAGTGTTCACCATCGAACCCAGTTCAAACACTCTCAGCCTCTCTTTGATATCGTTCACTGATAGCAACGGTCAACTAGGATATTAACTATCCTTCCTGGAAGAGCATGACCATTCCTTGATAATGTGCATCGCTTATATAGCTGCATTGAGATAGACAATCATTAAACTTCTCGCAGACATGTCTGTCAACCTCCGTTTAATAATATAGCTCCATCACAATTAGGAAATAACCCCATGGCCAATCAAATCATAAAGATCTTACACGTGATTCCAAACCATTCGATGTTCACTTCTGATAGTCGATCCAGCTCGATCAAGCTCTATCCAACTTGGTCAACTGAGCTCCGAGCTTATACCGCGTTACCCCAGCCTTAGCCGAACCACCTCGCGGTATGGTGGTAAGCCATTTGAGCTCGCACCCTAACTCCACCGTGCTACCACACTGAGCTCAAACACCTATCATGATAAGGCCATGAGCTCGCTTGAGCTCACCTCGCCATCTACCACATTACCGCAGCCCAGATTGACTAGCCTCATGGTATGGCGATAAGCCATCTAAGCTCCCTCAAACTCTAGCCCAAGTCTCCACTATGCTCTGACATTCTTTGTCCTTTGGACAACCAGATGCTACCAACCTGCCACATGTTGCCCTATCATTTGCTTTCCATTCTGACACCGAGTCCAAGTCGGTCAAACCTGACCCAACCTCATCCGAGCTCCTACCGCACTACCACCACCCTGTTGGCAATGCCTCGTGGTATGGCAGTAACCACCAACTAGGCCACTAGTGGTCTTACTGCGGCCAATGCGGTCAGCCAACACACTAGCTGTGGTATGGCGGTAATCACCAGCCAGGCCGCTGGTGGTCTTACCGCGACCACCACAGTTAGCCAAGACACTGGCTATAGTATGGCAATAACTGCTAGCTAGGCCACTGGCGGTCTTACCGTGGCCACTGCGATTAGCCAAGACACTAACCGTGGTATGGCAGTAACTGCTAGGCCCAACCGCAGGTAGTCTCACCGCGCTACTGCGGTGAGTCAACCCACCGCCTGCGGTATAGCGGTAACCGCCAAAGCAACTGTAGGTAGCACGGTGAGACCACCTGCCACTTGCGGTATGGTAGTAACCACCAAAGCTAGACCGAAGAACGTTACTACAAGCACCACAGTGAGGAAGGAGACCGCACGCAGTAATGAGGTAACTGCCAAACCCTCCACCGTGGTACCACCAGAGCATGAAGGAAGACTGTCGCGGTATGGCGGTAAATGCCATAAACATGAAGAAAACTGCCAAGGCCAAAAAGAAAAACATGCCAGAAAGCTAAGGCATATTCCAACAATGATGGATGTTGACGATGCTCTAAGCATGATTCCTATGTGATTTTGTGGATTTTTATGATTCCTATGACGATTATGATGTATGCATTTATTATGGTATGTCTGATATGGATGATGTGTCCTATATCTAACACTTTGTGATGTAGTATGTGATCATTTATGTTTTTATGATATGGATATGATACTGATGGTTTGTGATGGAAGTGATGATGTAATTATGGTTTATGATGTATGCATATGGGATATGATGTATTTATGACATGTGTGTATGCATGATGTGCTTATCATCAATGAAATTCTTGATTATGAATGTATGATATGCATAATGTTATAGATGGATTACTATATGAATGTAATGTAATGATATGCATGTAATGAAATGAGCTTGATGCAATGGATTAAGACAGTTAGAATAACAAATATATATTAATCTAAATAACTTAAGATGATAATGAAAATGATAATGCAATAAAATGAATTAAGATGCTTAGACTAATAGATCTATATTAATCTAAACAACTTAATATGATAATGAAAATGATAATGCAATGAAATGAGGTGAGAATAGAATGAATTATGAAATGGATTAATGCAATGGATAATGAAAGGATAATTAAATGCAACCTTATTGAGTAAATATGAAATGGGTAATGAAGCTAATAAAGACGATAATCCAATGTCATGGAATGAACCTAAATGATAAAAAATATGCATAGTGAGATGAATAATGATAGGGGTGATAGTGCACTTGTAAAAATCATAGGGATCCTGATAGGAAGAATAAGTGGGGGGATAACATTTGCACAACCAAAAATAAATAGACATAGGCTAGGGAAAATGGATGGGAGTAAATGCAATGTAATGGAGGAATGAATGAAATTCAAATCTAATGTCATTTTATCTTATTAGGAGCACTGAATTTTTCTATAGCATCGGACACAATATGCCATGGTATGAAGAACCAAGGACAATGAGTGAAAAATGCATAGGCCAAGCATAACAAAAAAGAATGTTATCCCAACACCCAAAAGTCACAAGGATTTTGGTCGGGCTTGATGTTGGAATAACCACAAGCACAAAGGATGCCTCATCATAACACAAGACCATGAGGATCTTGGTGGGTACTATGCAAGACAACCAAGAAGACAAGATCACACCAAAAATCAGGATATGCCTATACATTTACCAGCTAAAGTGCACCATGATATGATGAATCATGGCAACCCCGACGAGGTATAATAGGAAGCTCCAATGATAAAAAAAATGCAAAAGAATCAAAAGATCAAAAAAATATTCAAATATCCTTTAGCCATATGACCAATAGGTGGATGGGATTGATGTGGTCAGATTTAAGGAAGGATACATCCTTTTAAGACAAAATATAGGGGGTAAATTAGTTTATAGAAATGACTCAAGATACTCAAAACGGATTGAATCTCATGATACAAATGGATTATTTTGTTAGGAACTAGATGGATAGGGACACACTTGACAACACGACACAGAACCAAGACACACCCTAAAGATAGACCTATGGGCTCAAGGGTTTATCAAAGATTAGCCTTGCCTATGTGAAATTGAAAAGCCCTCATAGTTTGATATAAGACTGGGGAACAAATATGGATAAAAGAGGAAAGAATATGATGGAGACTCAGATGGATGACGAAGGCTGGCCCAAATGGATGGAAAAAAGCCTTGGGAGATGATCAAATGATTACCCTTTCCTATGTGAAAGCGCAGAGGTTATGTTATTCGACAAAATTATGAAATATGACATGAGACCTAATGATTAATGCAATGGAATGATGCTAGATGCAAACGCAAGACCAAAGAAATGACACCAATATACAATCAATAAAAATCTCTAGATTTAGGATGAAAGCTCATGATTTTGGATAGAAAATATAATTGTCCAATGCTCAATCAAAATATACCAAATGACAAATCATAGGAGGTCAATAGAAAATGGATGTGATAGGATGGTAGGATAGGTTATGAGGATAGGATGGGTGAAAGTATAAAAGAAAATATGATGCAAGGTAGATAATGATTAATCCCTCTACAAATGGAACTTTTTGCCAAGTTTTCACTAAATGTACTTATCCAAGGTGTCACCAAGGTGGTTTTCACCATAGGACGCATTATTTCTCTTTACTATTTTTGGATTTTTTTTGGTATTTTTCATTATTTTCACTTTTTTTGGTATTTTTCAGGTAGGATAACCTAGTTGACTCAGGTATAAAACCACTTCAAGTGCATGATATTGATCAATTATTCTAAGGGTTCTCCCTTAGGTGTAGCAAGATGATATTCCCCAATACTATACTTTGCAGTGATGACATATGGATCCAACCAATTGGATTCAAATTTTCCATTCTTTTCTCAATCATGTTGGGTACACTGATTCTCCTTGAGGACAAGATCACCAATGTTGAATTGGAAAGGATGTACCTTCTTATTTTAATTTCTTCTAAGTCGATGTTGATAATCATAAAGGTGAGTGTAGGCCTTGATTCATTTCTCATCCAGGAGCTCTAGTTGGCTTAATCATGCGAAACAGGCATCTTCATCACTGATCAAATTATTCAGAGAGATAAAATGTCATGGGATCTCAACTTAAATTGAAAATATGGTGTCTATTCACTAGAAAAGGTAATATGGGGTGGCACCAGTAGGGGTGTAGATGGATGTGCGATAAGCCCAAAGGGCAAGATTAAGGTGCAGGTGCCAATCTCAACTAGTATTATTGACAACCTTCTTAAGGATTTTGATGAGGATTTTGTTGGTAGCCTTAGCTTTTCCATTACATTGGGGGTAATAGGGTGTTGACCAATGGTGTTTTATGTAATATGTTTCACAAAGGTGTCTCATGTACTAGTTTTTGAAAGGCTTGTCATTTTTGGTAATGATAGTGGAGGGTATACCATATTTGTGGAGAATATGCTAGAGGATGAATTTGGATATTTGAATGCCAATGATTTGGGAAAGTGGAATTTATTCCACTCACTTAGTTAAATATTTAGTGGTAGTTATTATGAAGGTATGGCCATCAAATGAGGGAGGATAAATCTTGAGGATTAAATCAAGAGGCCATTTTGAGAAAGGCCATGGTGCAATGATGGGTTGTAGATCCTATATAGGAGTGTGAATTATATCTATGTGTTGTTGACATGGTACAAATTTCTTGACAAGTTGACAAGTTTCACGCTCCATAGTTTGCTATTAATATCCTGCTCTGAGAATTTTTTTCACCAAGGCCATCCCACTAGAATGAGCCCCGCAAACACCACTATGCACTTTTTTTAACACAAAGTGGGATTCTAATTCATTTAGACATCGAAGGAGAGTGCCATCATACCCTCTACAATAAAGTGTTTATCCTATGATTTTTTAATGGGAAGTGTATTGAATAAAATGTTTGTGCTAGTTACGGGTGAGATCGGGTGGTAGGATGTTGTCAAGTAGGTAGGCATAAATATCAAGGTACTAGGGTGACTGAGGACCTACAATATCACACACCATTTCACTTTCTAGAATGTCATATGTTGGAGTTAATATTTTTTCCACTAAGAACTCACAATCCATTCGGTCTTTAGGCATGTCAATAAGAGAACCAATGGTGGCCATTGCATCAACAAATTTATTCTATAATCTAGGGACCTTATCAAACTAGATGTGGCTGAAATATTTCTTGAAGTCGTTGACCATACAGTTATAAGGGAGAAGCTTATCATCTTTAGTTTGAAACTCATCATTTACCTACTTGATTATGAGTTGTGAATCGCCAAAAACATGAAGATGAGTTATATTCCATCTAACTGTGATTCTAGTGCAAGAGCACCTTTGATGTAATTTTGGGTTATAGTGTGAAATTTTGGATTGATTGATGTAAATAAGGTCATTTGAGACAATCCTAAGTGGTTTATGACCATTTTTGGGCCATTAGGTGAAATTTAGGAAAATATTGTAAAAGTTCCTATTCTGACTTTGTATTAGTGTGTTTTCCTTCCGTGGACGCCCTATAAGATAGATTGTCAATGGTGATAAGGTGAACTAAAAATTTCTATGTATTTTTTTCAATTAAACCCTTGAGGAAATATTTTGGAATAGTCTATTTGTGTTAGGATTTCCCCCTACTCTGCATTATATTCCAAGGCCTATGATTAAAGCTTCATATTCAACTATGTTTTTTGTGCATAGGAATGCCAACTTGGACGATTTTGGGATATACTCACCTTGAGGAATGAAAAAAAGGACACCTGCACCAACTTCATTTTGAGTGTATGACCCATTAAAATATAGCATCCACATATCTGATTCAAAGACTGTTAAGATTAATTCATCAGGGAATTATGCCACTAATTGGTAAGCATCTACAAGAGGAGCATTAGCCAATTGATCTACTATTAACTATCCTTTGATTTCCTTGTGGTCCACATATTAAATATCAAACTCACTAAGGAGAATAACCCGCTTGGCCATGCAGTTAGTTAATGAAGTTCTTGATAATATATACTTAAGTAGGTCAACCTTGGATATCAGTTTGATTAGATGGTTGAGAATATAATGACGCAACTTCTATGAAATGAAAACAACAGTTATGCAGGCTTTCTCCATGGTGGAATAAATAAGCTCATATCCCATGAGTGTATAACTGATACAGTAGATGGCTTGTTCTTTAGAAGACTCATCATGTTGGGCCAACAATGCCCCCAGTGCAACTAAAGCGACCGAAATATATAGTAGTAATGGCTTACTAGGAATATGTGGCATTAAGACTGATGGGTTGATGAGATAATCCTTGGTCTTATCAAAGCCTTGCTAATATTGTGGGTCCCATTTGAAAATTGTATTCTTGCACAAGAGGTGAGTAAATGACCAACATTTTTTAGAACGTTTGGTGATGAATCACTTGATAGACTAGAATTGCCTATGTAGGCTTCTTAATTATTTCAAATTCCTTGGTGGGAGCATTTTCATTATAGCCTTTTTACTAGATCAACTTCAATACCCCTTCTAGATATAGTGAAACCAAGTAGGTTTTTGGATGTGACACCAAAAACACACTTCTTTGGATTTAAGCACAACTTATACTATTCCAACCACTCAAAGATCTACCTTAGGACCTTAGGCCGATGTTCTCTAGTTTTTGACTGCCCTAGTAGATCATCAACATAGTCTTCCATTATGATGTGAATAAGATCATGGAAAATGAATATCATTGCACATTGATAGGTTTCCCATGTGTTCTTAAGGACAAAGGGCATGACATTGTAACATAATGTACCTCACGGGGTACTAAAAGTAGTATTGTGTTGGTCTTCAAGTGCAATTTTAATTTGGTTATACCTAGAAAATACATCTACGAGGGATAGAATGGCATGCCCTGCTATGAGATCCACTAACATGTCAATATTAGGAAGTAGGAAGTCATCTTTCAAAAAAGCTTTGTTGAAATCCCTTAAGTCTTTGCAAATTCTAATTCCCCCATTAGGCTTGGACATATGTACTATATTTGATATTCAATCTGAATAATCAATCATCCTGATAAATCCAAATACCAATAGTTTTTATAGTTCCATCTTGATAAGAAATGTCACTTGCGCATTCATTTTTCTGAGTTTCTATTTGACTAGATTTGCATCTAGATGTACATCAAGATGGTGGATGACCAAAGTGAGATCTAATCCTAGCATATAAGAATAAGACCATACAAATTTGATGATGCTTTCTTTCATAAAGTTCACAATGATAGGATACTCCTCTTCAGACAATGATTTTGCCATGTAGGTGATTTTAGGTTCTTCTTTTGTTCCTAGATTAACTTCTTCTTTTTATTCAATCGGGATTGAAGACCATTCACTAAGTGATCTCTTCTAAGGGGGAAGTTAATTTCCCAATCCTCTAGCACCTCATCGAGGTTTTCAGTAGTGGATGCATCCTTTATTTTTTCTTTTGATGAATCAAGAAGTGCCTTAGGGAGGTTTTCACTAGATGAATCTTTCTTTTTTTATTTATTTTTATTTTTGTGATTAGTGTGTTCATCTTCCCCAATCTCATTAGGTGTATGTATGCTTCCTCTAAAGGAAATATCTCAACTAGTACACTCCCTCATAGGTCCCAATAAATGAGGTTAGGATGATGGGGTGAAAGGATAATGGAGAAGATAGAGGTGGAATCAAAGAGAGAAGGAAGATATGCATCATCATACAAAAGTATGATGACCTATTCTTTAGTTATGTCCTCAATAAAATTGATTTTCATGTTAACATTATTTGAAGTGCTAGTAGATTGTGTGGAACCCTTTTGTTTTTATCATATCCTAGGCCCATATGTTTATGATACACTAGTATTTGATTGGTTTGGCATCTTCCATGTTCCTCAACACTGAGACCTTTCCCCTAATAATTATATGTATCTTCTAGCTTAGAATCATGAGGATAGACTTCTTGGAAGTACTCAATGAGGGGAGGTGAAGGCTCAAGTTCCTCTCTATAAACCCATTGACTGATATCTTCATTTGTCTGATCTTTTAATGTTCCTAGAGACTGGAGTGTTGTAGAACCCACATTCTTGGAACATATGTTTTTGGTATTTTATTCTCCCTTATGTACAAACTAAGATGGTTGGTCATAAGTGTTAGGAGATGGGGGCATTTTTTCCATGTTAAGTGCAATACGCATCCCATACTATCCACAACCCTTGTCAATGATTTTGACTTTGGTGATGGTGAAATTAGATGTGGTGAATAGAGAGGAGGATGGATTTGAAAATGAAATGGATGGTGATGCCTAAGGAGCTCCTATTTTTACTCCTAGACAATATCATGAATGTAGGAAAGAGGCCCTAAAAGCATAGAAATACTCAAAAGGCTAGGGGTCGGCATGGATAGTGACTTCAACTCCATTGTATGGAAACTTTAGGCATTGATAATATGTGGAAGGGATGACTTGCATGGAATGAATCCATGGTCAGTCAAGGAGAAGGTTGGGTGATCCCACAATAATAGTTTACAATTTTTGGGCAAACTGGACACTAAACTAATTTTTTAAAACTAAATTTTCACTTTTGAGCTCCTATAGCAGTTAAACCGTGAGGAATTTGAAGATGATGCAAACTAGTGAGTTGTGGAATTTTTTCTATAGATTCTAAATATATTTTTTTCAAAAAATTTGGAATCAAATTACACTTCTTTTTCCATCTCTTTTGAAAACTAGTTTTTTGAAAAAAAACTGCATTTTTAAGAAGCGATTCTCACCGTAGACAACATAAAAAAAATTATATGGAGGATAAAATTCTAATTTTTTTGAATTTAGATTTGTTACTACGTTATCTAGCACTTTCATTTGGTTTCATTGTATTTTATTAAATATTTTTTCCTTAATCAAGTTTTGAAGTCAAACCAATTATAATTCAGACATAGGCGGACTGTATACAACATAACTTTTTATGTATGTATCAAAATTCAATAATTTTTTTTAATGGATCAAGGACATAAATACCTAGCTCAAACATTTTTTATTTTTATTTTTTCGATAATCTACTATTTTTCCACATGTGCATAACAAAGAGCTTGATTTTTGGTGAAAAACCTATGTTTAATAAAACTAAAAAAACAAATACATAATAAAACCAAAACATATTAAAATTTAATTCGTTGGATAGCTTGTTTCAAGGACTACCATGATCATTTAAAATAAATTTTAAATGAATTCATTTTATTGTCCAAAAGGTAAATCAAAAGTGATTTTTTATCAGCATTTTGATAGGTGTAAAGGAGACTTCGTTGTAGGTATGGTTTAAAACTAGTAGGGTTCTATCCAAGGGGGTTTGATATAAGGTGGTTTGATCAAACCCTCTTCAATTGGAATCCTTAAAATGGAACTTTTTAAGTCTTAAATCATTATATTTTCTAAAAATGTGTGATTTCAGCAAAAAATAGAATCTCCCAAAAATTGTTAACCAACTTTATGGGATCACGCGGACCTTATATGGTAAATCTAGATCAAGGACATGGAAAGTAGTACATTGAATTACAAGACTAACCTAGATGGGAAGGAAAATAATTTCCTCTGAGTCTCTTTCTGCATTGTCATATGTCTTGATTGTGCAGGTGAGCATGTGTATACCCTACCTATTTTATGAAATTTAAGGTGCATATATTTAGGGTAGATCCAATATCTACCAAGACCATTTTTACCTTATATTGGGTGACAAGGACTTCAATGTGTAAGGTGTGGTTGTGAGGGATCAATTTATGGAATATCATTTTGGCTAAAACCTAGGTGATAGGTAGATGACAAGTGTCCTACTAGAGCCTAGAATTGGGTAGGATCAATGTCATTTGGTACGTGTGTGTCCTATAGAGATCTTGTGAGAATCTCTTGATAAAGTAGAGAAGACCTTAGCAAATATAAGATAAATATTTTTGCAGGGGTCTTACCAAGGTAATCAAGGATGTTATACGAAAAGCTCACATAGGATAGTTGGGACGAGGTCGGAGGCTGAGGAACTAATATATGAGTGTAGTGAGTGGTAAAAACATATTGGGGATCTTCTCCTTTAACTAGAATCATGGATGCACGTGGGTCCACTTGAGAAATGAACATAACAATATTCTCATACTTATATGGTACATTTTTATAGATAATATTGTTTGTGTTATTACTTTGGTTATTAATGTTGGACCTAGTGTTTGCAATTGAGGTGCTAGGATCCAGGTTATGTTTGGGAGAGGCATTTTGATATATTTTCAACTGCGCATTGGATGAGGTAGCTTGGTTTGCATCATTTACAATATCTCCTCGATCAATGAGACCTTGGATGTAACTTTTAAGCCCTTCAAATTTGTTGTTGGAGTGACCCATAATCCTATGGTAGTCATAATACTCATTTTCTGTATACCAATTCGGTTTTTTATTTGACTCATCAAAAAGATTCATAACAAGATAAATGACTGCATAATTTTCTTGGAGTAACCTCTTGAAGACTGCATCTAGGGACTCTCCCAAAGGATTAAATGTACATTTAGTATCCCTTGATTGGTTTGGTTGGATTGTGGGGGAGGATGGGGTGCATCTTGTGGTATGGATATGACATTGGAAACTGATGGTGTATGAGGAACATATTGTGATATTTGAGAAGTGCTAGCTACCTAGATATGCTTAGTGTTAATGACACCATCATTAATAATGTTTTTAATTCTTGTTCCAGTAGAGTGATTTGTCCCCATATTGTTTGTCTATACCTTCTTTAAATATTTTTATGAGACCTTTAGCAATGAGGGCCCTTTAAATAGTGGTAACCTTCTCAATTACCTTTATGAAGGTAGTAACACAATGGAGACACAAGTTGTAAGCCAACTTAGGATGGGAGTTTGAACAAAGATGCTCACTAACTCCTTCTCGAGAAGACTAGATTTGAGTTGATTGGTAATGGCTCACCACCTCTATATGTAGCTCACAAATGTTTCTCCCTAAAATTGTTTATCCTTTAGCATATCTAAGGTGCCTATGTCCTCAATATTGAAAGAGAAGTGTGTGACAAGCTTATTGAAAGAGATTGACCCTCTCAAAAGACCCATGAACCAATCTAAAGCTTGTCTCATTAAGCTCCTAGGGAACAACTGAAGGAGGTAATTATCATTTTGTAGGACCTCCTAACAATGCATATAAAATTCTTGCAAGTGGTTTCATAGATCACCCCTCCCCTTGTACTTGTCAAATTTTGGGATTTCAAAATTTGTAGGGAATGGGTTGAGTTAAATGGATGAGTCAAACGAATAAGGACAAATGTCCTCAAAATTGAAGGATTTATTTAATGTACCAGCTTGCAAGTCTTTTAGAGCAACTTTTATGTCCTCTTATTCCTTATTAATTGGTACTGATGGGGGAGAAATGGCTAAATTGGACTGATCATATGGGGCATATTGATAATAGGGTGGTTGTGGAGGCAAGATGGATTGATCATAGGATGGTGGAGGATATGATGGAATCTACTGATATTGCTTGACATATGTGGGTTGAGGATTGGTATAAATTTTTTGTGTGATGGCAGGGATTGGTTGTATGATGATGAGGCACCTTGCTAATAAGATAGTGGTTGTTGCTATATATTGGATTAGATTGCAAATCATCCTTAGGTTGTTGTTAGGAAATATATAGAGGATATTGTGGATTATATTGTTGATGGTAAGTGTTTTGTTGAGGCTGGTGAGGATTAGTGTAAGATGGTTGTTGTTGGGATTGCGATGGATTAAAGTAATAATAATTAGTGTTCACATTGGATGTAGTGGGTTGCAGTCTAGGAGTACCTAGTGGAGGGGGAGGCTCATAATAAGTGTTTTGTGGAGGGGGTTGATGAGTTGGAGGTTACAGATGATATTGATATAGGGTCTTAGGGTTTCCTTGGGATTATAGAGGAGGTTGTTGAGGTTTTGGCAAGATTTAGGGTTGATGCGGAGGCTATGATGATGGTTGTTGCAACAATTTTTGGTATGGTGGTTATGATGGTGGGTTTTGTGGTGGTTGTGATGGTAGTTTCCATGGATTACCCTGAGGTTGATGTGAGGGTGGTGGATTTCCTTGAGGCTAATGCTGAGATGGTGATAGAGACACATGACAAGGGGATGATTATGGACTAACATGAATGGTGTTAAATGGAGGTGGTGGTAATTTTAATGGGTGTGTGCCAATGGGGGGTTATATGAGGAGGTGCAACAGAAAAAGGATTATATGCGCTGCCCCCAATGTTTCTTGATGTCTGAATCGATTGATTTAGTGGAAGAGGTGGTATAGATGGTATGAGGGTTGGACCTTGTGAGATTCTCATACCTTCTATATTGAGTGGACCTTGAGGATTCTCAGGACCAAGAGGATTGCTAGGATCAAGACCTTGGGGATTATTAGATTTAGGTGTTGTACCCATAACTCAAATTAGGATGCGAGTAGGATCCAGTAGCACACATCATTCCCAAATCCTTGTTGATACCATGTGTCCTATGAATTAACTTGAGGGACTTGTGGGGTTGATGAGTATGGATTAACCTAGGAATTTTGTAGATCCTATCTTGGAGGAGGGGGTGTGATGGGTGGTAGATTATTGCTAATTAAGGCATAGCTAGTTCAACGGTTAGAAGCACCAACTTAGTGGTGAGCAAAGCCCTAGTGGGGTTGAGGGCCTTAGGTGGGGTTGGGGCCCTAGATGGGGGCACCCCACCATCCTATTTTCCTTGGATGGGAGGGCCCCTACTATTCTAAGTTAGCATTCACCTTCATATGTTTGCCATCTTTCAAACAATATTCCCACCCAAGGTAGACCCCACCAGCCCACAACCCCACCTAAGGTAGGCCCCAACCCCACCGACCTATGCTCCACAATCGACCTAGACCTTTAGGACCAACCTCCCTACTTCCACCCACCCAAGGTGAATATGGTTAGTGGGGTTTGTTTTGGGACCGACCTAATAAAGGCCTACCTTCAGCAACCAACCATATTGGTCTTAGGTCTCGAAGGGAATGGTTGGTGGGGTTTTGTTTCTTTCTTTCATCATCAACAAACCATATTGAAAACCCCACTGACCATGCCCTTCGGGACCGACCCCCTACTATTCTAAGGGGCCTCAGGTCGGTCCAAAAAAAACCCCACTGACCTAAAGCGAATGGGTCAGTCTCGAAACAAAATCCACCGAACATAAGGTGAATGGGTTGGTCCCAAAACAAACCCCAATGACCATATTCACCTTGGGTGGGTGGCAATAAAGTTGTCCCACCAACCCCACCATCCCATTCATCTTAAGGTTGGGTGGTCTTCACTGAAACGTTGTGGGGGTGTTTAGTTCAGTGGGAGGACTATCTCAACTAAATCTAATTTCCTCAACCACCTAAAAACTAGTATCATTGAACTATTTGAATTCCACTTCCTTCTTTATGCATCCATCACTTAGGCTTATTATCCTAATTGATCCAAATGAATCTCTCATGGGCCTAACCTTACCAAAATCTTGTCCTCAGCATCCATTTGATTTTATTTGAGAAAATTTATCTCTCTATCCATCCACCCAAACTGATGGGGGCCACCTCCCTCTATTGGAGCCATCCTTCACCCCCAATTAGTGAGGGTTAACTTGGTAATTAGTTAGGTCCCTCCAGTTAAGGAAAATTTAGGTCCCTCATTGGCAATAACTCCTTGATCAATCTACTTCGATTAGAATTGGGTGGGGGGGAATTATAGCAGATGTCATTTCCCTCCCTAGTTATAAGGGAAACTCAACTAATCTCACTTGCAGAGCAACAACTAAGGAACTTCCTTCTAGTAGGTTGAATTGAAATAGTTGCAAGAGTTTAAGAAAGTTTCCATCATTTCTCATAGAAAATCAAGAAAATCAATCCTACCAGATTTCAAAATGAAGCTTTTCAGATTACCCCATTCCATAACATTTTGTTTCTTTCTTTCCATCAGACCTAACTCTAACTAAATTTTTGGGTTCCAAAACACTTCCTTACCCAAAGCATCGTGATTGACCATGAGATGAATAGGTCAGTCCTAAAGGGTAGGGTGGTGTGGTCTTGTCTTGGAACCAACGGTTTTTGTCAATGCAAGAACCAACTGGGGGGATAGATCTTTGTTCTCTGGTCCAAGCATCAATCTATTTTTTCCTTTCCCATGAACAACTAGGTTAGGGGGTCTAGTTTCAACAGGTGTTGTTCAGTTCAGGCCCTCTCGAGACTCAAGACTAACCTACACCCTCCTTATTATAGTTTTTACTGATGGAGAAAAACTAGTTGAATTTTGATTATCCAACAATCAATGAATTCCTTCTGAAACCATGCTCAAATCATTCCTCATGAGATCTCATTGTTCAAGGCTAGCCTACACTCTTCCATGCATTCATGCACGGGTGTTCAGTTCACTCATCAAGGAACTAGGCAGGTTAGGAGAAAGAAAATTTAGTCTAATCTTAGGCTCCCCAATGGCCATCCTCCAACCCATCCTCTAATCTTAGGCTCCCCGATGGGAGTTAGGTTGGAACTCTTCTTGGTCCATAGCTCCAATCAACCCCATTACCTAATGATGGCCCAAAAGGGGGTGAGGGAAGGAGGATTAACTTCGATGGACCAACAGGGGGTGAGGGGAGGATGAACTATTGAGAAATAGAGAGAATGAAAACTCAGGTATGTAGGAACTTTAGAATGATCTGAGGGTAGGGACACGAGGCAAATAGGATGGTGGGGTTGGACACGACTGATTGAAATCTAATTGGTTTCTATCCTTCACCGAGTATTTATAGTTGTCTATTAGATGGTAATAGCTCCATGGGTGAGACAAACTAGCTTAATTGTCTCACTTCTTCTCAATGGGGTCTTACCTTCTAGTTAGACTAACTAGGGATTAGAGCTACTCCTACTTCCTACACCCCTGAACTATCTTTCCTCCCTCCCAAATATTTAACTAGGGAATTAGGCCATCCGGGCATAGCGACCCCACCATCCCAAGGCGAATATGGTTGGTGGGTAAGGCCTACCTTTGGAAGCTCACCATATTGGCCTTAGGTCATGAAGTATCGCCCAGGTGGCCCCATAATAAACTCACTACTCCATCAGGGTTGTCCATCCACTTCTTTTCCATGAACTGGAATAGCTACCCAGGCCAACCAATAGAAAGTGAGTTAGGCTAGTGAAGTTCTCCAGTTAGGTTCCTCCAACCTACCCTAAGATGAATAGGATGGTGGTGTTGGACCGACCTATTTGTCTAATGGTCAGTGGAGTTGGGGTGCTGATTGAACCTTCCTCTCTATAGGCCCTTGACTGGGGGTGTAACAATGAAGGGATTCCAAACCAAGGTAGACCCCACTGACCATGCCCTAAGATGAATGGCATGGTGGGGTTGGAAAAATTTATTGCCACCCACCCACCCTTCGGGACCGACCCATTCAACTTATGGTCGGTAGGGTTTGTTTTGGGACCGACCCATTTGCCTTAGGTCGATGGGGTTTGTTTTAGGACTGACCCATTTGTCTTAGGTCGGTGGGGTTTGTTTCAAGACTAACCTGAGGCCCCTTAGAATAGAAGTGGGGTCAGTCCTAAAGTGCATGGTCGCTGGGGTTTGCAATATGGTCAGTTGCCAAAGGCAGGAAAACCAAGGACAAATGGGATGAAGGGGTGGGTGGGGGGGAATCAAAGGAGGCCTCCCACCTAATGGGGGTGGAAGGTAGGTGGGTCGGGCCCCTAAGGAACATATGGGTGTGTGAAAAGTGCTGGTAATTGGTGTACTTAGTTAGTTGACAAATGGGATGGTGGGGTTGGACCGACCCATTCATCTTTGGTCGATACCAAGGATAAAGGGAATGGTACCGAGGATGAATGGGTTGGTGGCGTTGGTACCATCCCATTCATCCTTGGGTTGGGACTATCCATATTTTTCTTGGGCGGGTATAGGAAATAGGGTGAGAAAGCCCCCCCCTCAGTTTTGAAGGGTAGGTCAGTCCCAACCCCACCGTCCCATTCATCCTTGGTTGATTAATTAGGTTGGTGGATAAGGCATATATGGTTGGTCCTGAAGTAGGGCTGGTCGGTGGTGTTGAGGATGAATTTTTTAGCCCACCCCTTGACCAACCCAAAGATATGACCAATGACTACAACAGTGAGCTGGAGCCCAACTTCAATGTTAGCCAATCTAGGATAGGAAAGAAAGGATGATCCAACAAAGACAAAATATTTTAGGTGAGAAAGAGTCCATTTCACTCAATTGGGGATCCACATGAGGGTATTGAATAACCCAAGGGTTCACTGTTCTTTCCAACATCATAGCATCCTACAAAAAACTTGAATTGCTTTCGTAGGACAAGAGGACTACTCTCTCCATATAGCTGGGCTCAACTAATCCATGCGAGAAAATACAAGGTAGTAGCCATCCTAACTAGTTATCTAGGGGGAATAACTAACTTCTTGACCCTCAGTTGGCCATCCTAACTCTATGGACTAGCCTTCCTCAAACTCACTGGGCACTCACTAACCTTATAGTAGGAGGGAGTTAACTACCTTTCTTTCTTTCTTCCTTCTAGCTAGGTAATGGGTTGAACTAGTCATGATGATGTCCTAGTCATGTTGATGATAGTGATAATGAGCATGTTACATCTAGTTTAGATTCTACTTCTTGAACTGCTTCCCACAATAGCTTATTTTCCTTATTCATCCCAAGGGAAAATATCCCAGCCCTTGGGTACTAAGGGCCCCGCCTATCTCCCACCCCCCTGAAACTATTGCCTCCCACCCAAGATGAATATGGTTGGTACCAAGGATGAATGGGATGGTGGGGTTGGTACCGACCTAAGGTGTATCAAAAATAATCTATAGACTACTAGAGAACCACTATGATTCCCTCCCACCCAGAATAGCTGATTCCCCCCCACCTGACTCACCTTCCTCCCACCCCTGGCCCATCGGGTCTACCTTAGATGGTGGGGTAAAGGCTGCTATGGGTGGTGGGGTTGGTGGGAACCCGGTTGATTCAAGTGGGTGGGAAACTAGCCATAGTTCCAGAAATAGAGCTCCTCCTACCCAAAAATACTTCTTATCCCACCTAGGTGGGAGGCAAACTATAATTACCCCAAGGCCTATCCCTATATCCTCCCACCCCCTCTAGTGGGGTCTTTCCCAAGTGGTAGGATATAGGGTAAGGTGGGGCCCCTACTATTCTAAGGGGGGTGTGTGGGAGACCCCTACTATCTCCCACCTGAGGTGGACCCCAATGACCATATTAGCCTTAGGATGGTGGGGTCAAATAGGAGATACCAATTCCCAACTATAATTTTCCAACTATCTATTGGGTGGGGGGGCCCTACGGCTTCTATGGTAGTTTCCTCATAGGTTTTTGTTGGGTAGTGCCTCATAACTATAGATTCCCTTACACCGACCCCTACTATTTTCTAGGGTAGTTCCCATCCTTGGAAGGGAAGGTCTCAACTTGGAATACTATAGTAGATAGATTAAGTAAGGGATCATATTGAGTCCTTGTGTTTCAAGAAGGTCCTGACTGAGAGGAGGGCTTGTAGTAGCTACGTCACTCTGTTAGGCAAGATCTGCCTGAAGGGGTCTTGTCCTCATCTCCTAGTAGAGATTTGGCTTGGTAAGGTGACACTAAATAGCGAGAATTATGCTTGGTCTACCCCACAAGAGGAGGAGAGAACGAAAGAATTTCCCACCATCCATAAAGGCAAGCCCCCCTCCTCCATCACTTAATGTTTTCATTCTTTATTTCCCCACCAGAGATGACATAACTATCGCTAAATTTGTTCTTCCGGTGAGAGAAAGAAATGAAATGGGAAGGCTAAGGGAGAAAAAATAAACCTACCTTCTAAGAGGATTTCCATTTTCCACCTCACCTTGCTTGGGATGGATAGCAGGGGCATTCTCATAGAAGTGACTCTAAATCTCCAGAGTATTACATAAAAAAGAGATGAAGACAACCCCATTCTTTCTCCCTCCCATTTCACTCACTCAAGCTAGGTTATTGAGACTAGTTGGGGTCATGCGTCGAAGCTTGAATATTATGAAATTCATTCAGTCCTATAGGGGAATCTACCCATCAGGCTAGGTTCATGATGATAACAAGAAAGATATTGTTGCGGTAATCTTAGAAAATACTGACAACTTCAAATCTAACACTTAACTTATCATCTATCTCTCATAGAAAATATCATAATAAATCATCTTGATCCCTGGGTGGGTAGGGCTGAAGTAGTTGGAGTTGGGGACAATGCTTAGGGCCAAGGTGTATTTGAACATGAAGCTTCAAACTCTACTCTAGTCTCTTTTTTGTAGAGGTGGAACTTGGTCAGCCGCCCGCTCGAATCATCACTATCGGTGTGCCTTCCCTTGTATCTCTTAGAGATCCTAAATCACTATGCAAACAAAGATAAGAATGAATGATTGGATGGAATAAAGAAGTTCAGCTAGAAAGAATCATCATAATAATATCCAACTACCAAGAAATCTCCATATAATAGTAGGGACCTCCCATCGTAATAAATAATCTACCTCACCCATTAGCGACACCCACACCCGACGCTTCACAAGGGTGGGTGGGAGGCTATAGAGTTGGTCAATATGGTTGGTTGTGAAAGTTAGGCCTCAGTTTGGTGGGGTCTACCTTGGGTGGGGGCATGTGCTTCATTATAGTTCCACCATCCACCCACAATTCCCCTTAGAATAGTAGGGGCACTCCCACCCCTACTACTCTATGGGTAGTTGCTCGGGGGTTCTATAAAAACTCCAAGAAGATAAAGGGACCTAGCTAACTCAAGGAAGAAACAACCCCCATCAAGCCTTCACTCTCGATCTTCCTCTAGCCTATCTTTAATGCCTACAGAGCAGAGGAAAGCTAGTGACTCTTTTCAAAGCCGCCAACTTTCTCATAGGATCATAGTTCTTATTAAGACATCATCAATAATTGACTTTAGAAATAAGATAATAGTATACATCCCTATCTATCCATTTCAAGTGCCTGGATAGAGTGGTCTAGATCAAGAACATAATAAGACATTTTACCTAACTATCCATATCCTTTTTCTTTCTATGATGTGAATTTTCTTAATTCCACTACTAGCAAAGAGGTGGTGCAAATGGTATGGGGATTGGACCTTCTGAGATGCTCATACCTTGCAAATTGGGAGGACCTTGAGGATTCTCAGGACCAAGAGGATTTCTAGGATCAATACCTTGAGGATTATTAGGATGAGGTGTTGTACCCATAACTAAAATTAGCACACGAGCAAGAAGAATCTAGTAACACACATCATTACCAAATCC
Organism: Sequoiadendron giganteum; assembly: GCA_007115665.2. Taxonomy (NCBI): domain Eukaryota; kingdom Viridiplantae; phylum Streptophyta; class Pinopsida; order Cupressales; family Cupressaceae; genus Sequoiadendron; species Sequoiadendron giganteum. The sequence goes on along the minus strand of CM021100.1, from coordinate 914,348,857 downwards.
CTATTGATACCATGTGTCCTATGGACTAACTTGAGGGAATTGTGGGGTTGATGAGTATAGATTAACCTGAGAAGTTTGCAAATCCTATGTTGGAGGAGGGGGTGTGATATTGACATACTGTGATAAATCAAACCTTGGTGGGGGCTTGGTACCCTTCAAAAGCAATGTGGCAATGATTTTATCCCTATTCTCATCAAGAAGATGATCATTCATATGCATATTGGTAGGATCGCTAAGATATTCATCAAGAGTGAGAGCAGGTTGGTTAACCATGCTTTCTTCCTAGGCAAGTTGTATGTCAATTTTTGTGTTGGATTGAGAAGAGCCACCTTTAGTGGGTTGATTTGGAGGATACTGAGGCTAACCACCTTGGGACTGTTGTAGTTCCATGAGTTTCTCCACCTATGATCGTGTGATAATGGGTATGAAAATGCAAGTGAACAGATGGCTGAGATGACATGAAGCCCTAAGATGCACTTAAGTGATGATAACCTAGACAATAATTTGAAATATTACTAGGATGATGAACTGATTGATTAGTGGGATTATTGATAAGATGATTATGGATTGTTGATTTGATAGGGTTGGATTAGATACATATATTTATTGGATTGGATGATCGATTGGATTAGATTGATAGGATTAACTCCAAACTAGATTTAGGAGCTCAAATAGATGATGCAAGATGTTGATGATTGGATCAGATGATAAAAAGGATGATTATAGAATAAATCCACCTCTAGATGGAAGTAGATTGATGAAGCCATGAAGGATTACTAACTTTGGATGGATGATAATCCTAAGAAAGAAAGGATGAAACTAATTAGGGTCAGTTACCTAACCCAATTGGATAAAAGAGTCCCTAAAATGATTTCTAAGGAAATTGAATCGATGGATCGATGATGGATATGTATTCTAAGGATGTCTTAAGATGAACCTATGTGAATTTATTGAGGATTCAATGAGTTTTTAAAAATGTAGATGCATGAAAATGATGATTACAATTAGATGGATGGTGATAAAAATTATTTGATCATAGGAATGAACTCAGGAATTAGTAGGCTTTTAGTGGCCAAAAGGATTCTTTCTTTGGTTTTTGTATGGGAAGAAAATTCACCTTTGTGTGTAGTGAATTCTCCTATTCATGACATAGGTTCACCTCTCCAAGAAACTTTAGCTTCTCCCTTGTGTGGAGTAGGTTTTCTTGTCTAGTGTTCATAGGTTTGCCTATGTCTTGGACTGTATGGTCAAGATTATATAGGATCACAAAAATAGCTAGCAAGATCACCTATACAAGACTTAGTGCAAAATAGCGAAAGCAAGATCACCTCTGAGGAAAACAAAGTTTTCCGATCTAGTTCACAAGATCACCCCTTACTTTGGGTGTACGGAAAAGATACAAAAAATCTCTAACAAGGAAACAAGATTTCCTATTCCTTCATGTGTACGAACATGGGATGGTATGGATCAGACATAGGATCATTGTTGTGGAGTGTAGGTTCACCTATTCTATGGGATGTATGGATGAAGGAGTGGGAGACTCAGGCTTGGTTTCATCTTTGTGGCTAACGGGTTCACCTATTCAAAGAATAGGTAGACATGATTATGCCTATATAAGGGATTGGATGGGTGAGATCACCTCTGATAGAAGTAGGTTCTCCTATCTAGGGGTGACTAGATTGGACTAGAATTAGATGTAGATTCACCCCTTGAAGGGTAGGATCAGCCATGCACAGTGAAAATTTTCCTCTGTAGGAAGTAAATTCACTTTTGAGGGTAGGGAAAAACTATGGCAAAGGATAAAAAAACAAACAACAATGAATAGAAAATGATAGACTCAAACTGAAGGCACTCGTTGGTATATCAAAAGAAGACATTCTAGATAGAACAAGGCTAAAATTAGTGATAAAGGGTTTAAAAAATTGATGTAATCCCACCACATTGGGGGTTACCCAAGGTTAATACTATGTGATACTGAGGTGGTTCTCTAGATCACCCTCTCTCACAAAAGCGAATAGCTAGAGATTAAGTGGCATGGGGTCATAAACACATGCCATGGACTCACCTGTGCTCTCTCATGTGGGAACTATCATAGTTCACCATGAGGATTTATATCTCAACCTAAGGGAGTATGTGTTGAGTAACTTCGAGGTGTCATCTGCAATCCTTGCACTACACCAAGTCATGGTTGAACATGGGTCTTACCTAGGCTATATAGGTGATATAGGGGAGTCCTCGATACACCAAGAGGGCGTGTGAGGAAAAAACCATGAACACTAGCCTATCATAATCATGGGTTGGGAGCCCCAACAAGGTACTATAAACTCAAACCAACCCTTCACACCTTAACTAGGAATCACGTTAGTATTAGTGCTCCACCAAACACAATGTGACTAGATTGGGGTACAAATTTGGCTCACCCCCCTTTATATACCCCTTTAGTACATGTGGTTGAGATCATCCCTTGGGGTGATGAAATCTCCAAGTAATTATCCTAAAGGGAAAGAAATTTTAGGTGTTTTTTATCCTAAGGCTCACACATATCATAAGGGGAGAGCATACGCTCAAGCTAACACTCCTAGGTAGACACAACAAGACTAAAAAAAGTTGCAATTTTTTATCCCTAGGCTCACCGTCCAATGCAAGGGCAGAGCATACATCAATAAACCATTCCAAAAAAAGGCAAACAAGTGTAAATTGACCCTTTAGCAAAATTTAAGTGTTCCTAGATTAGTATGAAAAATGACACACACACAAACTAATCAAAGGGTTTTCAAGTGATCGTTCTACAACAAAAAAATTATTAGTTGGACCTGCAATCTTGGAAAAATGATAATTTTCACAAACATTATAAAAATCCCCACCAAAACTGAAAAATAAGTTAGTCGATTAGTAGTTACAACTAAAAACAAATAAAAGTGAAAACTATAAAATTCTAGTCCAAGGATTACCACAAGTTCGCTCCTTTGTAGGGTGGATTCATTTGTGCACGAGTGTCATGATCACCCTTTTGGTCAAGAGGTGTATGTGAAATCACTTCTATAATGTGAGAAATATCACATGTTACATTCTTAAATTCTCTTGTCTGTATTAACTACTTTAAGGTAGGTTCACCTTTGAAGATATGGATTTGACTTACCAGTCGCAAATTCACCTTTTTGCTGAAGTGGCATATATTATTTTTCTGGTTCCCAAGTAGGTCCTCCCCTATGTTAGGAAAACTCACCCATTAGGATGGATTCACCTCTATACTTAAAATCTAAACCTGCAAAATTTACAAGGAAAAGTGAAAGTAGACCTATGATGTGGGTCCCATCAGGGGTGCCAAAAATGTGTGTAAGTGTTCACACCCTAAAAATCAAGAAAATTAAATGAAATGTAAATCAAAGAGCACAAAAAAAAATAATCAAGATTAACCTAGGTTAGCTCAAAAAAAATGCACAAGAAAATAGCAATTTTAACTTGCTTGAGCTGTCTCCTTTGGTTGGCCCTTTGATTTTGATTTTGTGTGCTCCTTTGTTGAAAAAATGGCATGCACCTTAGCTCAAAATGATGGTGATTCTATAAGGAATGTAATGGTGTAGTTGGATGGTGGATTGGGTGCAAGATTAGTGTTCAAAAGTGCTGCAAAAATGGTGGCTTGATAACTTGGGTGTGTGAGAGCATAATCTAGCTAAATGTGTGATAGATCAAATGAGGCAAAAATTACCATATTTAGAGAAAAGGACTCTAAATGAATGGATGGATAGAATTTCATCTGTTGGTGGTTTTTAATTCCTAGCTAGGCTTCATAATTCTCTAAGATACAGCCATTCTCTATATTCAAAAATCACAAAGGCTAGTGGCCAACTGACAGGCAATGCTTCTCAAGGCTTTACCCCTACTCTTTAGGCTCTGTGAGACCAAGGAGTGTTCCTATTTGTGTTCATATTATACTACATTCCTCAAGAAAACTTCAGTACACAAATCCATTCCTATTACCTTTCATACATACAAGATTCATCAAAGGTTTGGCTACCCTTTACACAAATGACCCTATATTTGCCTAGGAATATAGGTGTTAAGTGAGATTTACATCTCAAGAAAAATTGTATTTGAATTATTTAATGTTCTGACCTTGAATCCACATGTAGGTGCTTCCTAATATTAACTACATGAAATAATTTGAAAAGAACTAGCTAGTGCCTCACTAAATTGGGTAGGAGTCATACATAAAACATTCGGTCATACATAGATTCAACCCTGAAATTAGTGGACAATTCTCACAATGCATTACATCATGAAACTTCACAATATTTAAAATAACCACTCCTTACTAGATCCTTCACACATTGCCACAGACCTACAATCCTTTCTCAAGAATTTGATCAACTCATTAAGTTAAAGCAAGAGAGAGAATCAGACATTTAACTGAATTATTGAATACAAATGAAAGAACCCTTGATAATCTCATTCATAATCTGCCATAACACACACAAGAGAGCAATTACCTTAATTTTTTTTAGATTTTTTTCAATATCAGTAATTACATATAACATATTACGACTGTCCCATTTAAAATTCTTATCCAAGATGACTAACTAGCTAGCTTATCCCAAACCCTGCATTATGCACATTCAATATATCACACCTATACCTCCAGGACTCAAAAATCCCAACCCCTGAAATGAGCCTTGAAATATCCTTTATAGAACAGGATAGCAACAAGCTTTGGGCTCATTCCATTATATTTTAGCAAAATTTTGTTTCAAAAAACAAATTTTATTTGATTTCACAATTCTCATACTGATGGATATCATTATTTGGTAAATAGGGAATCAAAAATAGTTATGACCCCTATAACCAGTCTATCAAATCAAAACATCACCAAGGCCCTTATCATATTCAACCACATCAGATCAAAAGAAGACAACACCAGCATCAAAACAAAATTGCATGACCCAGAAGATGATACCATCAACAAGCACCTGAAATAACCCCATGACCATGATACAAGTGGCTGCTTCATGTCCTCACCTTAGTGAGAAGAGGGAGCACTACCTTATCCTCATCAGTACCAACACCAGAACCAACAAAAACACATGACACCACCATGAAAATAGGGGACACCGTGAGGACCTCTTCATCCACACCGACTAGTTCAATTAAGGCCGTGAGGTAGCTACGATAATCTGAATCATTGTTAGAACTTTCGCTACGAGATCGACTAGTGAGCTCAATGGGAGAATCATACTACTTAAAATTCAACTAGACCATTGACTATCCACCATGCTTGATAGAACTCCCTTCTTCTCTATAGTCCATTACCTTTGCCCATGTAACTTGGCCTTTGAGCTGAGGAATGCTCCTTATAAGAGTCGAGAGGGACCTTGTACCTTCCTCACCAGCTCCAAGAGCACTAGGAATGATGCTTTCTTCACTTGGATTCACCTCCTGCTAAGAATTTTTCACACTCATCCTTGCACTCCTACAAAATGGTGAACTAGAAATAACCACTCCTTACTAGATCCTTAGCACATTACCACAAACCTACAATCGTTCTCAATCATTTGATAAACTCATTAAGTTAAAGAAAGAGAGAGAATCATACATTCAACTGAATTATTGAAGAAAAATGAAAGAACCCTTGATAATCTCATTCATAATATGTCATAACACACACAAGAGAGCAATTACCTTATTTTTTTTAGATTTGTTTCAATATTAGTAATTACATATAACATATTAAGACTCTCCCATATACAATTCTTACCCAAGATGACTAACTAGCGTGCTTATCCCAAACCTTGCATTATGCACATTCATTATATCACACCTATACCTTCAAGACTCAAAAATATGACCCCTAAAATGAGCCTTGAAATCTCCTTTATAGAAAAGGAGAGAAACAAGCTTTGGGCTCATTCTATTACATTTTAGTAGAATTTCATTTCACAATTCCCATACTGATGGATATCATTATTCAATAAATAGGGAATCAAAAATAGTTATGACCCTTGTAACCAGTAAGTCAAAGAAAAATACCACCAAGGCCCTTTTCATATTTTCCCACGTTAGACCAAAAGAAGATAACACCAACACCAAAACAAAATTGCATGACCTAGAAGATAACACCATCAAAAATCACTCGAAAGAACCCCATGACTATGATACATGTAACTTATTTGTTTCCTCACCTTAGTGAGAAGAGGGAGCACTACCTTATCCTCATTAGTACCAACACAAAAACTAGAAACAACACATGATGCCACCATGGAAATAGGGAACACCACGAGGACATTTTTGTCCACACCGACTAGTTTAGTTAAGGCCCCGAGGTAGCTATAGTAATATGAGTCATTGTTAGAACTTTTTCTATGAGAGCCACTAGTGAGCTCAATGGGAGAATCATACTACTTAAACTTCGGTTAGACCATTGAATCTCCACCACGCTCAGAGAAACTCCCTTCTTCTCCATAGCCCATTTCCTATTCCCATGTAACTTGGACTTTGAGCCAAGGATTTCTCCTTACAAGAGTCAGGAGGGACCTTGTACCTTTCTCACTGGCTCCAAGAGCACTAGGAATCATGCTCTATTCACTTGGCTTCACCTCTTGTTGAGAATTTCTTGCACTCCTATGCAATGGTGAACTAGAAGCAACTGATTTTCTCATTCTACACATGGACCCAAAGCCTTGCAAGAACAACAACCATCCAATGAAATCAGACTCAAAATTGCAATGATGCAAATGATCAATTAGCAAGCATTTATCGAGCAAACTGGTATAGTAACCATTAATTCTCCAATTCTAATACGAGCGAGCAAGCGATTAGTGGTTGACATCAATTTCATCATTATTAGTTTCCCAAGTTAATGGAAAATGATGTACAATCCATCATGATTTCTAGGAGAATACCTCTCACACACATGTAAATTAGGATGATATCCATCGAAAAGCTTGTGCCACTAATATGTGTAGCTTACAGATCTCAAATGACCATCACATGGTTAGTTTCATGTTTTGAATTTGGGTCATTGATGCAACAAGGATTTGTTGTGTTGAAAAAATCAGATTGAGTCAAGCATCATTGAAAATCCCATGTCACCACATGGAAGGCCCATCGACCAATAACACACTTCCCAGTCAGTAGACACATTCATCTCTTGTGATCCCTAACCAACCACCCTGTACCGCTAGGTGAAAACATGTGTCACTAGTTTGCACACCTTGTAGTAGCTTTAAAATGATTATTTTAATCCTGTGCGGTTGGAAAGGAATGTCCATAATTAGTCATCATTAACCTTCATTATCATAAGATAGTTATCGATTTGATAAAATTTATGCCTACCATTGGCGAATCAAGACTGGGCCCCATCACCATACACGACTGGTCGAATCATCTCGCACACCTCGACACACTTTAGTGACATCATCATAATACCTTGTGAGTTCAACGAGGAATGGTTGAGATTAAGATCATCAATCCGACGGTCCACAAACCTACACATGCAACAATGTTATTCATAACAAAGGGACTGGCTAAGCATATAGGGGGGGCAACCCTTAGCGTATTAGACCTAAGTCTAAAAATGTAAATTTCCCAAAAAACCATTAAGAAAAATTATAATGAGTCTTAAAATCGAAAAGATTGACGGGCCAGGTAAAAGGGGTTGGTAAATACATGACCAAAAAGGGCTCAATTTATAACTTAAGTGATCTGCAATCCAAACCAATAGGTCAACACGAGGGTTTATTTGGTGAGAAAATTTTAAACAAGGGAAATAAAAACCTAAACTCTAACATTCAACCCCTAGGCATAAGGGTGAAAACCAGACAACCCATGAACTAGCCAAATTTTTTATCAAATTTAAAAGTTCTATCAACATCCAAGGTGGAAGATCAATGGCTAGAATGTGTTGAGACCTCACAAGACATCACATGAGGACATGTGACAAGCGAGGTGGAAAAGGGAGAGTGAATTGGATGTGACATGGAAATGAGGTGGAGGTACTTGTAAGTACATTGGGAATGGGCAAGATCTCCTCATAAAGGAGGTTCTTGTCAATTTGTAGAATGAGAGGAAAAGTGAGCAATTAAAAATTCCTCACAAATCCTCATGGGGATTGGAAAAGGAATTAAAAATTCTTTATGGTGGAATGTGAGGAATTAAAATTTCCTCACAATTCATGAGAGAAATAAATTTGAATTTAAGATTCAAAGGGGTGAGGGGATGACTTCTCCAAAAGGATAAAGTCATAAATAAGGTTGACCAAGGGTAGATTCCATAAATTTCATGGGGATTAGGTTGGGTTAAATCATAGATTTAGGTTGCGCGAATGAAGGATTAGGTGGACTAACCCTAATTAGGCATCCACTTGTAAAATTTGGAGGATGTAAACTTAATGATGACAAGGGATGTGCACACCCTAATTGTGTATTAAGTGGGATAATCAATATTAGGAATACATAAGAGGATTTGACAAGGAGAGAGAAGATAAATCAATTAAAAATTGACTTTTAATTCATTTGGGAAAATGACTAAATCAAATAAATTAGATTATTTATTTAATTTAGAGAGGAATAGGGCAAGGTATTTAATTAATCAATCAAACACCTTAGGGTACATTAGGAATAGGATAAATATTAACTAAATAATGAAGCATATGATTAATATGGTTTAGGGATGCAAAATAAAAGAATACAAAGGCGGATTTGACCATATGAGTGTGGTGAAATTCAGGTGTCTACAATAATAATATCCATAATCAAAATCTCAACATCAACTATGTCCAATGACATTAACTATATATAGTTCTTATCCACTTCAAGTAGTTTAGGAAATAAAATTTTACATCTTTTTTTCTAAATTACAATGTTACCTTCAATTATTTTGATAAATTCTAGCATTTTTTAAACCTATTAAGAGTCCCTTTTATTGACCATCTATTCAATTCCTTAAAGTTTAGACATAAAATTTCTCTTTAAATATTTGTAGATAGAGTTTCATATGCATTAAAATTGGTTCAAAGATTTATATTGAAACTAAAAACAATATCTGTAAACCCCATTATTCAAATGATATAAATTTAATTGGCTATAATACCTATAATAACCTTAATGGATTATTCTAAAAAATAACTTTCAAATTTATAAATTTAAACCAAATATGGTATATAAAAAATTTTATTTATAACTTTACATTAACAAATAACTTAGATTTGTAAATGAAGTCCATAAAATATGGATAAAGTCCATATCATTTCATATTTTCATTGAAATCTATAATACACATAAATATGAAGTGTAACAACATATATAAGAATAAAAAATACTATGCTTGATTCCACAATAAATAAAATTTATACAAAAATAATTTAAGCTTAGGTTCATGATTGTGAAGCTCATCCACAAACTCTCAATAATATTGACATATAGAAACAAAGGGGTTTCACATTATGATCCTTAAACCCAAAAATGTTTTCATCCTCTAGTCTATCCAATATCTAAGGATTTTCATCCTTAGATCTAGTTGCTCAAATACAAGGGTCTAGAAAAAAATTGGCAAAGGTTTTTTATGTAGAATATGTATAATTCCTTTGAATGGATACAATCAAATTTTATATCATTCACATCAATGAATGGTATTATATGCCACTAAAATAATGGCTTATGAGGACCAAAGGTAGTAGAATGCACAACCATCACATTAATGAAGCATGTTTTTTATTCACATAAGGTATTTTGAATGCATGTAAAAATCATGCCCCTAGAATTTGAACAGTATTTTTAGGTGGAAGATAACCTTCAAAAGTAGTCACAATGTCCAAATTGACCATTAATGGTGTCTTGGTAGGTGGGAGTGAATAGTGCAAACACAATATTTTTAGAGTTTAGGATTTTTGGATAGCTCATGACTCTTGCCACTATTAGCTATTGAGGTTTGGTAGGAGTACTAAGGAAATCATCTCTTAATGTATGGAAATTGAGGGAAGCCTAAACTTCTAATTCTAGTGAAATAAGATAGTGGTAAGTGCTGAGAATTATGATCCAAAGTTGAGTCATATCTTGTGTTATATTAAGGGTATGTGCACACCTCTGGCTTTGATGGGATGCATGAAGAGATTTAATTGGGAATTAGGGTTTGGGGTTCAACAATGACAAGGAACAAGTACCCAAGAAGAAGCAACATCACAAGTTTTAATTTAGTGAAATAAGTAAAATGATTGAGTCAGGAATGATCCTTATGAGATACCCAAGTAAGGGGAAGGCCAAAAGTTTGTCATTGAATGAAAACTTAAGTAAACTTGTTAGAGTTTTATGAGAAAAGACTCTCTCAGAAGATAGACTCCAAAACTTTGACATAGCACATTATTAAAAAAATGAATAAGAAAGCCTCATCTCTTAGAATATTTTAGACCTATGAGGTTGGTCTCCCTTAGGCTTAGCTCATAAAATATATGAAATGGGTTTTTTTCCACAAACATAAATTTATTGAAAATGGGACTCTAGCACAAGAAAAATTCATGAATTAGCAATACAAGCATAGATCAAACTAAACCTAACCTAATAATCGAGAACAATGGAAAACATATAGAAACAATGCATAAATGAATGATTTTACCAAAAATCCATGTAATTCCATGAATCACCTCCATTACTCTTCTGCATTTTGTTGTAGTATGATACTTTCCCTCAAATTTTAATTAAGAATGCAAGTGTGGCCTCATGACAATGATAATAGTAAAACATTGAAGATTATAAAGTTGCTTCCAAAACTCATAAGATTTTGAGAGGAGTAATAATGATAGAGGTAAAGCCAATTTATAGAAAAGATTATTTTTGAATGACCGACTAAGAATTAAAAGATAAATCAATGATTAAGATTAAAAAATTTGGTATGCAATAGGATTAGGGTTAAATTAGTGTAAGTGATAAAGCATAAATTGTGGGGATTAGATTAAATAATAATTTAATCACTAATGGAAACTAGTTGAGACACAGAAGAATAAAGATTGCATGTAGAAGATGAGATTGATGAAGTGATCAAGACAAAAAGATTGTTTGCTAGAGGCAATGAGATATTATCTAATTATAGAAGAATATGCTATGGATAAATCTTTTATGAATTAAACAATGATTTAATTCAATATTCAAGATTTTGGATTAAATTAAATAAATAAAGATTTATTTAATTAAAGGGAGAAAAGGCTAAGGAATAATTAAATAATTGAAGTGATTATTTAATTATAGTTGAAAGTATGACATGAACTAATTAAATGATTTAAAATGATTATTTAATAGAATATAGATTTAATTAGCGATGTAATTAAATAAATATTATTTATTTAATTAATCAAGAAAGCATAAAGGTAAGAATGAATTAATTAAATAATTAAAGTTATTTAACTAATAGAGGACATACAACTCTAGAAAATAATTTAATAATTAACATTATTTAATTATGAGAAATGAAGATGAAATAATTATGAAGTTAAGGGTTGCAGGCCTAGGACAATTTTTAGTGTCTATTGTTTTCCCCTCTTTGATACAATATTGTTTATCACATTGTGTCAAATAAAATCAGCCAAAACATGCCCTAGTGATAGCAAGATAGGGTTGTGCCCCCTCAGAAGAATTGTACGATTTTTCCAAAAAAAAAATTAATAATTGTTCTAAAAAATCAATTTGATAGCTAAAAAAAGTGATGGTGAAGTTAGTTTCGAATTTCAAAAAGTTCATGATAGCCAAAGTTGTGTTCAAACATGTAAAATGTTGTATCTAGTTATAAATCCTTAGGTCAAAACAATATTTTTTGGGAGGTATATATAGGAATTTGGCATTTCTAGGTTCATTTTGCACTTTTAGACTTTGAAAATATAGAGCTCTGAGTGAAGATGGAGCAATTTCCTCATCATGATCACCGTGCCTATAGAGTTCATACCTTTAGACGATCGGAGGGTGCAGGAGATTCAGTAAGTCTCCCTCAACCCACTTTGTCATTTTCTACTTTCATACATTTTTTGGAAGGATTTAATTTCACTATTCAGTTGTGTCGCTCTATGATAGCCACAAATGCTATCGTGTTTGAGTCATCTGACTGCAAAATGATTCAATTATTTTAGATATACCAGGGCCAGATTAGGTTTTTGATTTCATGCGACACAATTGAAAAAGTATGATGCATGCGCAAGATTTTTAACCATATTTTCATTTTCACAATGCAATTGACTTTTGTTGTGGGCAAATAATTAGGGCTTAGCCACAATTTCTCTTGAATGATGTAATTATAGTGTTAACCTGCATTTGATTTGGGGGTTCGATGCATTCAATCTCCTATGACGCATTTGAAAAAGTGTGACACATTTGACTTTATGTGATGCAATCGACTATTGACCAAGTTTTCCTAAGTTTAGCTTGACTTGTTTTAATGATATGTGAAAAATAGACTGACATGGTGATTGTCATGTTGGTGAAAGGTTCATTTAGATACTATTTATACCTAGGAGTCATGACCGTCGAAGACCTACCAATTGAGGGATAAAATAAGTAGTAGTGAGAGGTGTAGGTTGTGGTGTCTTGGCTTATATGATGTGGTTTCCATGCTCGTCATTAGGGAAAATAGGGGTATACTAATTGCAATAGCTGAGCATTGGCATTCAGAGACATGTTCCTTTTATTTTCCTATAGGGGAGGCAACCATTACTTTGGAGGATGTCTATAGGATTTTGCATCTATCGATCTGGGAGAGAGAGTTAGATATGATCCTAGAGGAGGATATCAAGCACTGACTAGATTTTATGTATATGATGATATAGATCAGATGGGAGACACTAGCTACTCAGTATGAGCAATTTGATTGTATTTGATGCACTACGATAGCCGAGATAGTGATCCCAGATCATAGAGGACATGGATTTCTAGTTGGATGGGGGGAGATGCTTATTGGTATGTTGGCCAAGGAGACATTGTATGCATGGGGGCCATGTTTATTAGCAATGGTTTATTTTCAGTTACATGACATATTCTACAGACGAGGACAGTCGATGAGCTGTGGTGTGACTATGTTGATGATCTAGTATTGGGAGCACATTGCAGTGTTTCATCGACCAGTTGATCGAGATATGGAGACCACAACACCATATGTATATATGTATGCAGGGGCAGTGACATAATAATATATGGGCGATATTGGTTATTGGCATCATAGGTTAGACACATTGGTGAGTTTCATCTAGAGGCCTTATATGGATTGTCATTAGTGGCCATATGAGGGTGAGAATCTTCCTTGGTGCCTTCAAAAGAGATACCTTATTGGATGCATTGTCCATTCAGTTCATATTATTGAGATGTATTTTTTGGGTCAGGTCCTGCAATAGTTTGGGGAGCAACAAGATGTGCCTCAGGGATTAACATTATATGCTCGGTCATCTAGGGAGGTTAATCCATGGGGTCTTATGATCTTAGCTACCATAGAAGTGTAGGCCATTAATGGTTTGCAGGAATAGTAGTGGGGGTGGATAGGGGGGTCAATGGATATGGGGAACACTCTTGATTATGATGCATGGTGAAGGACACATTGACCCATTCCTTTAACAGATCTAGATTAGCTTGCACCAGTTTTCAAACAAGGGTTGGGTCGTCAAGGTAGGAGAGGTGGAGGTAGAGGGATAGTAGATGGAGGATGAGGGGATGGTCGAGGTTGGGGTGATGGTGGAGGTGATAGTGGAGGTTAAGGTGGAAGTGATGATGGAGGTAATAGTGGAGGTGATGATGATGGTCGAAATGGGAGGGGAGGAGGGGATGGTAGGAGAGTTCAATGGAGATTGAGGAGGAGGAGGAGACCACTTCCTCCTATCCAGTAGGAGGGAGAGGAGGAGGAGAGAGAGGAGGGTCAATAGGAGGAGGGTCAACAAGAGGAGGATATGCCTAATGTAGAGGCTGAGGTAGAGGAGGGAGAGAGAGAGGAGCTTCAAGTATTAGCAATTAAAACTACCATGGATATAGATGTGGGAAGTGATGAGGAGAAACAAGAGGATGAGGAGATGGGTGAGGAGGATCACATCCTTCGTGAGAGGATCATAGTCAAGGAGGAGGATTTTGAGGATGTGCCCATCAAGGGCGTTCTAGGGATAGAGATGGGGAGTTTTCTAGATTACAAGCTAGAGTGCAAGCACTAGAAGTTGAGGTATAGTTTGTATAGGTAGAGAGGGATGAGATGAAAGTGGAGAGAAAAATCCTACAATTAGAGAGGGACAGTGTAGTGATTCGAGATCATCAAGCAGATTAGAGGGTCATTGACTTTGTGGCCAAATGTGTAGGCACAACTATTGACATAGAACATGAACTCCTTAGAGTAGGGAGGCGAGAGTAGTATTATAGAGATTTGTATGAGTCAACAGTTCCACTTGAGCGTAGGGCACCCAGTACCTTAGTGGCATTGAGCAACGATCGATATTAGTCTCACAGTAAATCTAGCCAAGGTGAGAGCACCAACACGAGCTCTGGGCAACATGGGAGTTCAAGATAGGTTTATTTTGACTTAGATATTTTGACATTGATGGTTTATGTCCATTGAGCCTATGAGCTCTTATTTTGAGATATATTATGACATTGTACTATGACACTTTTTTGAGCGATATATATATCATTTTTTTCAGATTATATGATATGCAGTTCTTTATTTCTAGCTTTTTATTTATGCATTTGTTATGGATATTGATATTTACTTTAAGATATTTATGCAACCAATGATGATGTGTTAATTCTTTATGATGATGTATGCATTTGCTTTGTATGTTGTGTTTATCATTATGAGATGCAATGTGATTTAATATGTACAATGCCATGTCAATGTATTTTTTGTAATAATATGCTATACAATTTATGATGGTGAATGCATGTTTTTCCATGGATTCCTAGATGCGATAGATGTGTATATTTTTGTGTTTTTTAAAATGAAAAATATATGTATGGTTTAATATGTTCATATGTATGAAAATTTCTAAATGATGTTTGTAACATGAATGCATATGTAGTATAAAAAAAAATTGTGTGTCATAGGACTCTGTCATAACGTAGGAAAGAAGAAATGTTGGCACAAAAAATTGGATGTTAGTATTAGGAATCTTCAATATTTCGCTGAAAGATAACAGGCCTTGCAATAATCATCATTGGGAATTAAATGATATAAATGGATAAAAAAAACCAATGATATGAGATAGACCAAGGTGTTCAAGGTCATCCACCTGCTAAAAATAGACAATCATAGACAAGGAGTGTCCTAACCCATACTAAGGGCAAAATTTCCCCAGTCTTTTTGTCAAGACAATTCAAAGACAACAATCAAATAAAAGATGAGTCATGAAACATTATCACTCCTCTAAATCCTTCATGGTACATCCTTGAGGAAGCTAGTAACCTAACTCAAAGACAAAACCAAAAGACAATAGACAAACAATAGTCAAAGAAAAAGAGTCCTGAGACATCCTTGCTTCTCTAAATCCTTCATGGGACATCCTTGAGAAAGCTAGTAATCGGAATCAAAGACAAAGCCAAATGAAAAGATAAGATGAAACAAGCCATAATGTCAACACCGAGTAAGAATATTTGCCAAAATTTGATCTGTTTGTTGTTTAATTGTCTAGAAGATTGATAAGATGCTTGTTTGATAAAGCCTTATTTCAAGAATGACACATATCATATAAGATGTTGAGTCTAGTTTCAATCATGTGACCACCTGTATAAGGCAATGATAAAGCCTTATTTTAGAAAGACACATATCGTATAAGACGTCAAGTCTAGTTTCGATCATGTGACCACCTATATAAGGTAATGATAGTGTCTGTTTCCAAGGACACATCCTATATGAGACATCGGTTGATTGTTTTGGTTATTTGAGTTCTTTGGAAATTTGTTTGGTTTGACTTGATGACCTTGTTGACTTATTCTAACTGACCCAATGAACCCTAAAGGACTGATCTAGTGTGGCCTTAGGGGCTCATCGATTAATGGCCTTGCCTATGTTATACATGGAGAGACCTCATAGTTCAGCACAACCAATGACTTTATCTTATTAACCAAGGATTGCATCATGATTTTAATTTAAAAAACACAAAAAGACTTACCTAATTCCTTGGGAGTGCATCAAGAGACAACCTTGCCTATGCCCAGTCATAGAGGCAATGTAGTTTGACATGACAATGGCTAACTGACACAACTAACTTTGACTCTATTTTTTGGATTTTTTAGGACATTTTACGATGTTTTTGGATTTTTTTAGGATATTCTAGTATTTTTTTGGATTTTTTAGGATATTTTATGACCTCAAAATAGAAAGTGCAAGATCCAAATGACGTAGGTCGAGGATTTTTCCCTAATCAAGTATAAGACCAATAGGATGCAATAGGGATGTGGAGTGTACTTGATGTCAATCATTCCAAGTTATAGAAAGGAAAGTCATTTATTGTGAGTGATAATAAGGATAATAAATGATAAGGTGTGTGGATAAGTAGGATAAGTGGTATGAAAGGGGCATCTTATTGGAATAATGGTAGATAAAGGAGCAAAGTTGACTACACATCACACTTTTTTGCCAGGTTTTCATCATGGTACCTATCCAAAGTACCATCAAAGTGGTTTTCACTATTAGATGAATTATTTCTCTTTACTATTTTGTTTTATTTTCATTTTTTTTGGTTTTAAAAAGATGCCTGTTTTCCAGGTTTTCACCTAAGTAACAATTTTTTTCTATTTTTTTTTCAATTTCTTTTGTATTTTTCCATGATTAAGAATAGGCTCTTAGAAGCTATGTATAGAACCTCTTTAGATGAAGGCTATTGATTGGAATTGATAGTGGTTCTCCTTCACATGTAGAAATCTGGTATGCTCCTGGTCCAAAGACCTTTATAACAATGTAAGGCCCCAACTAGTTAGGTTCAAACTTTCCTAGTTTTTCTCTTTTTGCTTGATTCTTTGGATTTTCCATTAAGACCAGGCCACCAATTTCAAAATGTCTACTCAAGACTTTCTTGTTATAGTTGTGAAAAAGATGATTTTGATATTATTAGAGGTGATCTAGTGCATTTTGTATTCATTCATCCAGGAACTCTAGCTCATGTATTCTTGACACACGGTAATCATCATCATCGATATGCCCTTTCAAAGATGCCCTTAGGGAAGGAATTTTTACCTCTATAGGCAAGATGGCTTTAGAACCAAATTCCAAGGAATATGGAGTAGCATCGGTGGAAGTGTGGATGCTTGTGTGGCAAGCACATAGGGCAAGGTTAAGTTGTAAATTCCAATCATGACTAGCGTCATTGACGATATTTTTAAGGATTCTAAGGATTTTTTTATTTGACACCTCAACTTGGTCATTACCTTGTGGGTAATATGGAGTGGAAGAGTGATGTTGGATATGGAATTACTCATAGAGGTGGAATTATTGGTTTTTAAATGGGCAGCCATTATCTATGATTATGTATTGAGGAACACCATACCGAAAAATGATGTAGTTAAAGATGAACTTAGAAATTTGTATTACGGTAATGTAATTCATAGGAATGGATTCAATCCACTTTGTAAATTATTCAATCACAGTAATGATGATTTTATGATTATTGAAGGATGTAGGATGTATCTTACTAATGAAATCAAGTCCCTATTAGGAAAAGAGCCATGGTGAAGTTATTGGATAGAGCTCTTGTGCTAGTGTGTGTATCAAGTCTCCATGAATCTAGCACTGTCGACATTTCTTGACAAAGACGTATGAGTTCTTTTCCATCGTAGGCCAATAATAGCACAGTCTCATAATCGTTTTAGCTAAGGTGCGAATCCTAGAGTGGGATCTACATATACCCTCATGTACACCATGTAAGGTCATTTGTGCTTCAGTATTGAGACATCTCATAAAGGTGTTGTCTAGGGCATATCTATAAAGATTATCTCTAGTGATGATATACTTGGAAGACTTATGGATAAATGTCCTATGTTGGTTGTTCAAGAGGTCTAAGGATAAGATTTGGGTATAGAGGTAGTCATATATGTCTTTGTACCATTGTGAATTTGGACCAAAAATTTCACACACCATCTCAGACTCTGGGACATCAAAGGAAAGGACCAAAATTTGTTCTACCAAAAACTTGAATTTAGGAATGTTCCTAGGTATTTCCAAGAGTGAACCAATGGTTTTCATGAAGTTTGCTACCTTGTTCTGAGTGCAGGGTATTTGATGAAAGATGATGTTGTCAAAATATTTTTTGAAACTATCTTCCATCCACATGTATGGGGCGAGGCTTTCATCTTTGGTTTCATAGTCATCATTAACTTTTCATACTACTTGTTGAGAATATACATAAACTTGTAGGTGCTTAATCTTCCATTTGATTTCCATTTGAAATCATATTACAAGAGTATCATATTTTACTATATTATTGGTGCATGGAAAATAAATTTTGAATGACAAGAATAGTTTCACCTTTTGGTGTGATAAATAATATACCTGCCCTTGAACCATGATTTGTATGGGTACCCATCAAAGTATAGCTTCCATTTCATTCCTATGTCAAGGGTGAAGATGAATTAATCAAGAAAATATGAAACTAGAGGATGATCTACCTTAATCGATGTGTCTACAAGTTGGAGATTGTCTTTCTACATATTGGCTATTGTATTCACTAAGTACCATTACCCATTTAGCCAGTTATCTTGGTAATGCTACTTTATTGAGAAGATACTTCAAAGGATCTATCTTTTTAACCAACATTGTTTGGTGGTTTAACATGTAGTGCCTAATTGTTTGAGTAGAAAAAACTATTGAAAGACAAACACGTTCTATGGGACTATAATTTAGCTCATATCCCACCAAAGTAAAATTGATATAATATATTTCCCTTTCATGGCCCTCATTATTATTATGTGCAAGGCTCCTAACACTGATGTGGTTCTTGAAATGTAGAGTATCAAAGTTCGTCTCTCTGTAGGCGGTATTAGCACTGGTGGTGTAAGTAGGTAATCCTTGATCTATTTGATGAGTCTAGTTTAGGGTCCAATTATTGATAGAGTTTTTTATCCATTTTTTGCAGTAGTCATAGACTTGGATGCTTGGATGTTGAAATTTTTATAATATTTCCTTAAAGTCATAGACTTTGGACATGAACTTATTTTCATAACTTTTAAATGATAATGACATGCTATATGAACCATCTATGTTAATTTTGCATGTGATTGATGAATTTCACTTTGAGATAGCTATAGATATTCAGTTGTTATGTGTACTAATATTGTCATGCAAATATAATTAGAGGCCTACAATTAAGAAAGATTCTACTAGCTAGTCATCTGCCATACCAGTCAACAAGGTGGTAATTTAATGAGGGAAGACTCTTGATGGCAGGATATTCCTCATTCAAATCAGATTTTTAACTACCTTATAAATAATCTTTATTGTCTGTTGAGAAAATATAGGTGTTATAGTTGTGCTAGATCTGCATTGAGGAAAACATGCTTGACCAGATTTTGCGCATGTGTAACCGCCTCTCCACCTTTCATGCTTTCCCAAATGTGGTGTCCTCCTATTTTGACAGAGTTGACCTCCTTTCTAGGTGCTTAGTTATTAGATTCTATAAATAAGACTCAGATGCTCCTTCTCAAGGGATGTCTTAATCTGATGATGAACTTGTACTCTTAGTTTTTCAATAATAAATTCATGTTGCTCGATTGTATTCATGTTTTCCAATGAATGAAATGAAGTTATAAGTTCATGCATCTAAGTTTACATTTATTTTAGGGAATACTCATCCAAGGGGGACCACTTGGTGAGTATTCGATCTTGTACCATAGTTTATTTTAGTGTTTATTTTGTGTTTAGTAATTAGTTAAAAATCTAGCACTATCTATTCTTGTAGCCACTAGAATTCCATTCTATGACTATTCTTGCAGCTAAAGCAGACAAAGTAGTTTCCTATTTTTTTGCTCATATTTTCATTTCTATCATGCATTTAAACTTATTTTAGTTATTGGTTGATTCTCAACACTTATGTTGTTTCCTTCCAAGCAATTTGCTTTCAGCATTGTGTCTTTCTTAACTGTACGATGATTATGGCTACTTTGGATTCCTAGTGCACATACTGTGTTGACCCATTTCAAATTCACATCCCTAGGTTGACAAGTTAAATGCACCTTCATGGTTATTGAAATATCTATTCACTATTCAAGTTAGATGTTCAATCTCTGAATCAAAGTTTTAAGGACTTACTTGTTAAATCATTGTAGGAGGCCAAAACAATTTGCACCATTTCCGAGGATGGTGTCAAACTAGGGAGTTCTTTGGAACCATTGATAGTTTTTCTTGTTGTAGTATTTCTAGAAGTTGTTCTTAGTATACCCCTCATTTAGGAATGTAATGAGCCCCCCTATTCTTTTTCCATATGTGAGTTGGTTGATAGTGCATTGATAACCTATGCATAGAGAAAGGAGAAGATATGCTCGTAGGATATTCCTTCCTAACAATCCTGATCTATTCAAGATAATTGAGTATCAGAACCTACGAAGAGACAAAGAAGAAGAATAGCCACACCTCTTTGCTAATACATTTCTAGATTTGACAAGTTTTGAAGGTTCCTCTGAAGATTAGAATCTAATTGAGAACCCCCTTTCTTTGGAACTTCATTAAGTAGACATGGGTGATGCAAATAGAAACATACCTAATCAACAAAATTTTCCTTTCCCCATTTCTCACCAATGTAAGGAGAGAACAGGTGCAAAATTTCCTTCCTAATGCTAACTCTAAGGGGAATAGTGTAGACAAAAAGGTTCAATTTCAATTGTAGTTCATTCAAAATGCACATTAACAGGAATATCAAAATAGACAATTAAAAACCATACACAAAACTAAACACCAAATTTATGTGGAAAAACCCTTACGAGAGAAAAACCCACCACACCAAAAAAAGTCACTTGTATAATTGTAAATTGAATTACATACAATGTTCAAACTCTCCTTCACAGATGTCAACTCACAACAAAAATATTCTCTAATCGACCTTTTTTTACAAAACAAAGTCACACCAAAGACTTGTCAAATCGATCAACAATCAAAACAACAACCTTCCTCTATTACAATACCTTGCATAGAAACCTAATATCTCTTTTTGATCAATTCTATAGAAATGATTGATTCACCAGCTAGGAACAATTTGATTTAGTTTCCCTATAGAGCAATTTTCAAACTTCCCAGATACTGAACGACCACCTGGAAGTTAGCAAATGACCTCCACTAATCGGCCTACACCTTAGCAGACAACAATTTTGTGCTCATTCACCATACAATATGCTACAGCTACACAACCAACAGGCTCATGCAGGGTGGTAGTATACCACGCTACTGCTAGACACTAAGAAGGGTCTCATAGTATGGCAGTAACACCACACTACCACTAAACAATAAGAAGGGTCATATGGTATGGTGGTAACACCGCACTACCACACCTCATTGAGAAGGCACTTGTGGTATCACAGTACCACCACACTACCACACCTCTGTATGAAGGCTCCTGTAGTATGGTAGTATATCGCGCTATCACACCTCTCTCAAAATCATCCAGAGGTACAATAGTACAAGCATGAACTTAATACTTATGAATTCTTTTCTCATTGGAGATAGTTCCAGTGTTACACTAGTGAGTTTGGGACACAATTCTCATCAATCTCCTACTTGACGAAGAACTCACTGAACCCTTTTCAAAATAAGAAATCACTATAGACTCTGGACCCCAAGGCCCATTGAGATAGCATACTATCTAAACTTGTTAGTTCTCATTGGATTTTCAATGCATCAGAAACATTCTTGAAAGTATCTACCTTTTCCAAAAACACCTTTCCATTCTCCACCATATCTTGTACAAAGTGATACTACACATCAATATGTTTCATCTTGGCATGGAAAGTTAGATTTTTTGTCAGAAAAATGACACTCTGACTTTCACAACAAATAATAATCTATCCTGCATCAAAATCAATATTAGAACACAATCTCCTAATCCAAATGGCTTCCTTATAGGTTTGATTTTCTGCCATGTACTTAGCCTCTGTAGTAGATAAAGCGACTACAACCTACCACTTTCTCATCCAACTAACTGCACCACCATTCATTATGAAACTATATCCACTGGTGGATCATCTATTGTTAATGTCCCCTACACAATCATAGTCCACATACCCACGAATGCTAAGAGTCCTCTATTATTCAACAAAATTTCCATGGTAACACAAAGCATATTTTGAAGTGCCCTTTAGATATCTAAACACTCTTTTCATAGCATCCCAATGTGTCCTTCCAAGATTAGCCATAAACCGAGTAATTACTCCCACTACTTGAGAAGTGTTTGGCCTTGTACAGACCATTGCATACATTAAACTACCAACTACACTTACATAATGCACTTTGGTCATGTCCTCCATCTCAGTAGGAGATTTTGGATAATCTTCAACAGATAGCTTCATTACCTATAGAACTGGAACAACTAGCTTCTTGTAATAAGTCATTCTAAATCTCTTTAGAACAATATTAATATACTTACTCTAGCTAAGCCAAATCTTTATGCTCTTTCTATCCCTAGTTATTTCCATTCCCATAATATACCTTACTGCACCAAGATCCTTCATTTCGAACTTTTCACACAACTAAGATTTTAGATCTGAAATCATAAACTTACTATTCCCTATGAATAACATATCATCAACATAGAGTGAAACAATAAGACTTTGATCATTTTTAGTTTTGAAGTACACACAATGATCTGATTTTGATCTTACAAAACCCAGTGACAAAACAAACATGTCAAATTTCTTGTACCACATTCTAGGCGACTGTTTTAAACCATATAGAGATTTCTTTAACTTGCAAAGTAGAATTTCTTTACCTTTTTTCCACAAAGTGTTTAGGCTGGGACATATAAATTTATTCTTCAAGATCACCATGAATAAATGTGTTCTTCACATCCATCTGCTCAACCTCCAAGTCATATGTTGCTGCAAGTGACAAAAGAAATCTGATAGATGTCAGCTTCGCTACTAGAGAAAAAAATTCCACATAATAAATTCCCTCTACCTAGGAATATCCCTTTGAAACCAACCTCGCTTTATAATTTTCAACATTTCCATCTAGACCTATTTTCCTTCTAAATACCCATTTGTAGCCCACATGATTCCTATCTTCAGGAAATGGGACTAGATCCCAAGTATCATTTTTTTTAATGTTGTCTTTCTTCATTCATGGCTTCCAACTAGGAATCTGGATCAAAGATTTCAATTGCCTCTTTTATAGTCCTAAGCTCATTAGTATTAGTAGTCAAAGCATAGGCACAAGTAGAATCCAACATAGAGAACCCATACCTATCAAGTTTCTTCTTCTCATGTGTAGACCTCCTCATAGACTGAGGCTGAGGTTGTGGTTCTTCTTCTGAACTCTTAGAGCTGCTTGAAATCTCCTTAGTTTCAGGTACACTATCAATGTATTGTTCCTATTCTTTTAGGAGTTAGAGGTATTTCAACAACATCATTTTTCTCTTTTTTTTCTTTCATCCCTTATTGCAAATCCACTAAAGAAAGTTTCAGCTACCGAAATATTAAACTTCTACTATATACATCCTTCTTAGTCATAGGATTCCAAAGCTTGTACCCTTTCACACCAATGCCATAGCCAATGAAGATACATTTAATAGATTTTTTCTCCAATTTAGATCTCTTCACATCCGACACATAAACATATGCTTCATAGCCAAAGACAAGAATATATCTTAGAGAGGGCTTCTTACCAGACCAAGCTTCCATAGGTATTTTTTCAACAAGTGTTGATGGAGGAGACCAATTTAACAAGTAACATGTTGTAGCCATAGCCTTAGCCCAAAAATTCTACTCCAAACTAGCATTTCTCAACGTACTTCTTTCCTTCTACATCAACGTCTCATTCAACCTTTCAACAACTCCATTTTGTTGCACAGTGTAAGGTGTAGTTTTATGCCTTTTAATCCCATGGTATTTACAATACCTTTCAAACTCATCAGAACAAAACTCGCCACAATTGTCAGTCCTTAAATACTTTTTTTCTTCTAATCTGATTTTCCACAAGATTTTTAAATTCCTTAAAATGATTGAATACTTCTAATTTTTTTTTTTTTAAATACACAAATTCCCTCCTCGAATAATCATTAATAAAAGATACATAATATTTTGAATTCGACAACAAAGGAACATTTACTAGACCAAAGAAATCAGAGTGAATATAATCAAAAACACCAAAAGATTTGTGAGGAATAGAGTAAAAAGAAACACGATGATGTTTACCATATATACAATTTTCACATAATGCAAATTCCAGATTACAATCATCAAGCCCCTTAGCCAGGTTTTTATTTTCCAAGGCTTTTAAACCTTTTTCACCAATATGACCGAGTATTTGATGCTAGAGCATAGTCTTTTGTGCTGGAAGTTTAACCTTGAAATAATTTTCCCCTATAGGGACTTCAATCTCCTTCTCTGCACGGACAATCTTTTGTGACTTTGTAGAGACACTATTACATTGAACTGCAAGTGCATCCAGCTTATACAGATTACCTATTCGGGAACCCCTAGCCAACACCATCAACCCTATAGTCAATTTACAACCATTTCCTAAGAATGAGACTTACACTCCAACATCATTCAACTTACTTACAAAAATTAAATTATGATCCAGACCTGGTATATTCATTATGCCATCAATTCCCTTAATTCTTCCACCGAGAAACTCACTTCTAACTCTTCCACGACCAACTATTTCCAGAGATGAATCGCTTTCCAATTACACCTTTCCACCATCGTATTTTTCATACTTCTTGAACCAATCTCTATGAGATGTCATATGGAAAGATTCTTTAGAATCAATTAGCCAGACATCATGTGATGCCTAAGTTTCCAAGACTGCAATGAACGAATCTACATCGCTTTGAAAAGAATCATTGCTAGAAGAATTATTCTTCTTCTTTTTCTCTTGTTTGCAATTCTTTCAGACATGATCAAGCTGCCCACAATTCCAGCACTTCATCTTGGATTTCTTGCCAAGATAATTTGATTTCCCTTCTGATTTTGATTTGGACTTTTTGTCCTTATTCTTGCCTTTTTCTTTCAATCTACCTCAAACAACAAGAGCCTCATTTTCCATCTCAAAATATTTCCTTCTCATATCTTCTAATAACAAAGAAGCAACCACATCTTACATATTGAAAGTGGTTTTCATGCTCCCAATTTCCATCACCAAGTGAGCACATGAATCCGACAAAGAAAATAACAATAACATACATCGATCTCCGTCATCAATCTTCACACCCACAAATGCTAACCGAGAAATCAACATGTTAAAGGTATTTTAATAATCAACAACAGACTCTCCTTCCTACATTTTCAAAGAATACAACTTCTTCCTCAAGAACAACTTATTCACCAAGGACTTTCCTTGATAAATATCTCCCAGTGTCTTCCATAAAGAAGATGCATTATTTTCTTCATGAACATTTAGAAGATTTTTTTTCGCCAAACAGAGCCTTATCAGCCCCTTTGTTTTTTGATCTCCCAATTCCCATTCTTCTTGCTTCATGCCTAAAGGTTTCGTTCTAGACACAACAACCCACATATCATGATCAACCAATAGATCTTCCATTTTGAATTTCCACAACCCAAATTTTTTGCCATTGAATTTCTCAATTTCAATCCTTCCTGATGTACTTTCCATCTTAATCTGTAATTTAAATTACCAAACCTCTACAAGACTACCACTGAACATAATTGACACATAAAAACCAACCTACCCACAAGGACAACACAACTAGCCAGGCTCTGATACCACTTGTAAGGAGAGCACAGGTGTGAAATCACCTTCCTAATGTTAACTCTAAGGGGAATAGTGCAGAAAAAAAAGAGGTTCAATTTCAATTATAGTTCATTCAAGATGCACATTAACAAGAATACTGAAATAGACAATTAAAAACCATACACATATCTGAACACTAGATTTACATGGGAAAACCCTTACAGGAAAAAACCAACCACACCAAAGAAAGTCACTTGTATTACAATAAATTGAATTACATACAATTTTCAGACTCTCCTTCATAGATGTCAGCTCACAGTAGCAATATTCTCTAATCGACCTTTTTTATAGAACAAATTCACACACAATAACAATTCTCATAAGCATACAATGTATACCAAAGACTTTCTGAATTGACCAACCATCAAAACAACAACTTTCCTCTATCATAGTACATTGCATAGCAACCTGCACTCTCTTTTTGATCAATTCTATAAAAATGATTTGTTCACCAGCCAAGAACAGTTTGATTCAGTTTCCTATAGAGAAACTATCGAACTTCCCAAACACCGAATGACCACCTCCAAGTCAGCAAATAAATTCTAGTGATCTTCATACACCTTATTAGTCAACAAGTTTTCACTCATTCACCATACACGGTGCTACCACTGTGCAACCAATAGGCTCCCATGGGGTGGCGGTATACTATGTTACCTCTAGATAGTAAGAAGGGTCTTGCAGTATGGCGATAACACCACACTACCACTAGACAGTAAGAAGGGTCTTGTAGTATGGCGGTAACACCACACTATCGCACATTAGTGAGAAGGCACCCGTGGTATTGCAGTACCACCGCACTACTCCAACTCTATATGAAGAATCTCGTGGTATGGTGGTATACTATGCTACCACACCTCTCTCACAATCATCTAGTGGTACAACAGTACAAGCATGAACTTAACACTTATGAATTCTTCTCTCATTGGAGACAGTTCCAAGGTTACAGTAGTGATTTTGAGACACAGTTCTCAAAAATAAGAATGAAGTATACAACCTCAAAAATATCCCTTGTTTAGTCCTTTCTAAGTTTTATGGACTTGTCATAGAATATCCTGATACATTCTTGTTTGAGTTTGATATAATCTATAAGAGTTATGACTAGACCACTTATGATCATAGGCTTAATATATTCCCTGCCACCTTGAAATAAGTTGCATTGAGATGATTAATGAGCCTAGGTAGATATACTATGGAGACTTGGGAGGACATGAAGACAAAGTTCCTTAAGAAATACAAGGAGTATTGCAGGCTAGCGACATGAGAGGAGGTGACATTTTTAGGATGCAACAAAAAGAAGATGAGAGCCTGGAAGATTATATTTCAAGGTTTACGTTTTGCCTACAAAAATCTCCACACCATACACTCAATGAAGAATCACAAAAGATATTTTTCTTGAGAGGAATTAATGAAATTTGCATAGATGCCTTGGACCTAATGGAAGAAGGAGATATCACCCAAGCTCCTTGGGAGGACATCAAGAAGATATGTTAGAACTATTCTAGAGAAGCTTCACGGAAAGGGAGAGCTTACCAATCCTCCTTCGGTAAGTCATCTACCAGTGTATTTTCAAGGATGGAGATTACTCACTTACTGATAGACTTCAAGCAAGACATCATAAACAATTTGACTACTTAGCTGGATAAACTTCAAGCCAAGAAGAAACAAGAGCAGGAAGAGGAAATGTTGGTAGAATATTTCCCTCATTGCAGACAAAAGAAGAAGGACTACAAATGCAAGATGATAGCTAATATTGATAGCAAGAAGATGACACCCAATTTCAAGCTAATCGAGGGTGAAGAAGATCAAGTCTAATATGTTTCACAAAGGAGGCCATGGGCTCCAATACAAGGTATGCCTCTAGATCCACTATCTTTTGTTGGGCCATATTTCAATTCTTATTGGGGATAAATTTAGGAAACCCCCCCCCCCCAAGTGAAGGTGTAAAATCTTGGTGAATCTTTTCTTTTATTTAAAAAAAATTATTAATTTTTTTTTGGTAAATCTATGAACATTATTAAAAAATTTTGTAAAATCTTGGCAAATCTTAATGAATAATTGGTAAAAAATAACAATCACACTGGTGAATCCTACTGAATATTCACTAAAAATATTAATTACAATGGTAAATCTCTCATTTAAATATTTTCATAGTTGGTCGACGCAGTTCTCCCATATATATATATATATATATATTTGTAATATTGAAGTAGGCACCCGAGGGTGGCAGCCACCATCGGGGTCAAGGGGTAGCGCCCCTTGTGGGAATCAATGGGGAAAATCCGCCTTGTGGGGGTCAAGGGGACAACACCCCTTTGCGGGGTCTGGGGACAATGACATTAAGTGTTTTAAAAAAATATCACTTTAAAAGTAAGAATAAATGAAAAGTTTAAATTTTACAATTGATTAGCAATTTAGATTTTTAATCGAATGGCTATAGGTTGATTCTGCAACCTAATACGCACATGCCTTTTAAAGTATTTTTGAGGCCCACAATTTTTTTTGGGCCACACGATTAGATTTAATCATGTGGCCCAAAACAAATTCTAGGCCTCAACAAGCCTTTTAAAAGGCATGTGTGTATTAGGCCACAAAATCAACCTGCAACCATCTGATTAAAAAACTAAGCGATGATTTGATGGAGATAAATAAAAGCCCTTTTCAAGGCTAAAATATCCATGAAATTAAATGGTAATTTATTATTGTGGCGATATTTCCCCAAAATTAATGGTAGGAATATAATAGTACTGGTGAATATAATTGATATTTATGATTATAGTATAAACTATTGGTGAATCAATTCCAATGATGCATTGTTTAAAATATAATACATAGGTGAATTAATCGATTTTTATTTATTTTTGTAAAAACTTGGCGATTTAGCATCGTTTTTAGCTTGTACTATTCACCATTTTAGGAGGTCTCAATTTCAATTATTCACCAATTGGTAAAGATTCACCACTAAATTTTTCCTTGATTGTAATTCATCTTGTAACCAATGGAAACCCCCATATCCATCCAATTATGGAGGATATCCACATCCTTGGAATAACCCTCCATAAGCCTAGCCCAATCACCAAAACTCTCCACCCCAATGGTAGTAACCTCAGGGGAATTGGCAGCCACCTCCAAGAAACTGGCAACAAACATCTCAATGGAGGGGAGGACAACAATGGCCAAACTAGACAACCAATTACATGCAACCACCTTCTCAGCCTCAAAAACCTACTATAATGTCTCCTCCTACTAATTCAATTTCAAATGCACCTAGACATACTCAGCTACCAACCCAACCCACACCTAACCCAAATAATAAACCACAATAGAAGCTAGTATACTCTATTGATCCAAATCAATTCCCTGCATATGTTGTGAGTGTAATTAACATTCACTTGTATTTAGGAACTACTTTACTAGCTCCTTCCACACCCATTATCACTGGGCTTCCTATGGAAGAAGAGGAGCCTCTTAATGCCCCCATTCAGCCAAGTGCACCTAAAAATCCTAAACCAGTCCCAATCAAATAGGTTCAATCAGAACCACCATTTCCCCAAAGGTTGGAAACTATGAAACAAAAGGAAGAAAAGGAAGACACAAATTTTGAAATTCCAAATTAGTTGAAGCATATATGTGTCCAAATACCTCTATTTCAAGCCATAAAATATGTTCCCATATATGACAAAGTAATCAATGAAGCATTCCTTAAGAAGCCAGACAAGAAGAAGAAAGATCCCACAACGGTTCATGTTGTGGGACAGCTGGCTAACATCATGCTTGGGAAAGTGACTATTCCTAAATATAATGACCTGGGGAGTCCTATGGTAGGATTTTTTATAAATGGGATCCAAATAAAAAATGCTCTAATTGATTTAGAAGCAATAAATAAATGAAATGACTAAGGACATCCTACAACAACTAAATTTTGAAAGTATGAGACCTACTCCTACTGTCCTGCAGCTCACTGATAGTTTTACTATTAAGCCTAATGGGATAGTAGAGGATATTGTGGTAACTCTAGACTCTTGGGAGTACCTAGTAGATTTTATGATTCTTTCTCCTAAGGCCACACTAGATGGGTACCTTATTATTCTTGGAAGGCCATGGTTAGCAACAAAAAATGGCTATATTGGGTACCAGATAGGATACATGAGCATTTATGATGGAAAGAGCACCAAAAATCTTGTTCTCTACCCTCTTATGATAAGAATGATCCCATATGGCCAAATGTTGGTGAAGAGGCCGAGGAAGTTAATTTTGTAGCACAACTTATGATGTTAAGAAAAATTCCTTTCATGTAGCTTCAAGATGAAGATGAAGTATTGTCTAACATAATTCAAAACCATTATGAGGTAGAGGAAGCATCATCCTCTCATGCATTTGATTATGCTAATACAATGAAGACACTCCTGTCTGCTCTTCCTACAACTACTCTTCTCGTATTCACTCTTCCTACAGATGCTCTTCCAATAGCTAAATTTATTATAGCAATAGGTATATGTAATAAATTTTTGCCACATGAACTCAAGGTACCAAGAATTACTGAAGTAGCTATGGTAGATTTAAGTACACAAGTATAGGTATCAGAAGGAAAATATCTAAATATTAACAAAAAATTGAGTGAAGAATAGTAGTTGTCACTGGCAAGCTTGTTGAGGGCCCACCAGTGTGCATTTTTGTGGGATTATCATGATTTGAAGGGATTGGATCCTAATATTTGCACTCATAGGATATACATAAGAAATGATTGTACACCAGTGAGGTATCCACAAAGAAGAATTAACCCTACATTGAGAGAAATTGTAAAAGGGGAACTACAGAAGTTGCTAGATGCAGGATTCATCTACCCCATTTCAGATAGCTAGTGAGTGTCCCCATTGGTGATTGTATCTAAAAAAAGAGGGAAGTGGCGAGTTTGTGTTGATTATAGGGAACTTAATGCTGCCACCAAAAAGGATCATTTTCCCTTACCTTTCACAGATCAAGTTTTGGACTCACTTGTAGGAAAGAAATACTTTTCTTTCCTCGATGGATTCAGTGGCTATAAGCATATCCAAATTGCACTAGAGGACTAGGAGAGGACCAAATTTACCTATCCATTAGGAACCTATGCCTACTCAGTACTTCCATTTATCTTATACAATGCACCTAAAAATTTTCAGAGGATAATAATTAGCATAGTTTCATATATCTATTTTGATTGCATGGAAATCCATATGGATGAGTTCACTACTTATGATGTTGATTTCAATGAAGTATTGGAAAATATTAGGAGATTTATACAAAGATGTGAAGACCACAATCTATCTTTAAATAGTTAAAAGTGATTCATGATGTTGCAAGAAGGTGTAGTATTTGGCCACTACATCTCTCACAAAGGAATTCAAGTAGATCATGCAAAGATTGAGTTGATCACCAATCCACCTATTCCTACAAAAAAAAAGGATGTTAGGAGTTTCTTAGGACATGCAGGTTATTAAAGGAGGTTAATCAAAGACTTCATAAAAATGGCAACACTGTTGTATAATCTCCTAACTAAATATGTTGAATTCCAAAGGACAAAAGACTATGACAAGGCATTTTTCAGACTTGAAAGCAGCTTTTACTCATGTTCCCATACTCAAAGGTCCTAATTGGGAGCTTCCTTTTCACATCCATTCAGATGAATCAAAATATGATATAGGAGAAGTCTTAGGACAAAAAGAAGGAGCTATTGAAATTTTTATTTATTTTGTCAGCAAAAATATGTAGGGAGTTTTATTCAACATATAGTGATATAAAAAGAAATATCAGTTGTGATCTATGCCCTAAACAAATTCAGCCACTACATAATAGGCTACCATATATTTTTTCACATCGATCATGCAACCATTAGATACCTCATGAATAAACCCCAAATCCAAAGTAGGCTAGCAAGATGGTTATTGGTGATGTAGGAGTTTGACATAACCATTATGTATAAACCAGGGAAGGCCAATGTTGTTGCAGACTTCCTTTCAAGGTTGAATACATCAAAAGACAATAAAGTTGTAGATGAATCTTTCCCTAATGAGCATCTATTTTCCATCAGTGTGCAGACACTCTGGTATGCTGACATAGCTAATTATCTAGTCATAGGGAGAGTTCCTCCTCACTTCTCTCCAAAAGAGAAGAGGATGCTCATTGAAAAATATTTTCCTTTCTCATAGATTTTTGGATGTTTTTTCTACTCTGGACCAGACCATATCATGAGGAGATGTCTGAGGGAAGATGAGACATATGAAATTTTGCATGCATGTCACAATGAACCCTATGGAGAGAATTTTGCACCTAAGAGGATATCAATGAAGATTTTGAACATGAGATATTACTAGCCCACACTCCACAATGATGTAGGGAGATATAAAAGGAAATGTGACAGATGCTAGAGGATGGGTCGACCAACCAAATCTAATTAGATGCCACTTTACCCCCAGGTAGTAATCACTCCATTTGATAAGTGGGGATTGGAATTTTTAGGACCCATTTATCCTCCATCAAATGGTAAATCCTATATCTTGGTATGCACTGATTATGTAACCAAGTGGGTAGAAGTTAAGGCCATGAAGGATGCAAGATATAATAAGGTTGCAAAATTTCTTTATGAGGAAATTTTCACACAGTATGGGGTTCCAATAGAGATAGTGACTAATCAAGGGGCTCAATTCACTTCAACCCTTGTTACAACAATGGTCAATGAGTACAACATTAGGCAAAGGAAGTATACTCCTTATCACCCTCAAGCCAATGACCAAGTTGAGCTGACCAATAGAGAAATTGAAGCCATTCTAACCAAAACAATGGCTATCCATAGAAAGGATTGGGCAAGGAAAATACTAGAATTTGTTTGGGCCAACAAAACTACTTGGAAAACAACTACAAGATTCACTCCATTTAAGTTTTTGTATGAAAAGAAAACTATGATTCCCATTGAATTTGAGCATAAGAATCTTAGGACTATAGTGGACTTGGGGATGGATATCTATGAGATGAAAAGGGATAAAATCATGTAGTTGAATGCTTTGGATGAGATGAGGAAGGTATCCTTGCATCATATGGAGGTAGTGTAGAATTGGAGAATAAAATGGCATCAAAAATTCATCAAAGATAATAAATTCCATCCAAGCAACTGGGCATTGCTTTATGACTCAAGGTATCAAGACAATGCAGGAAATTATAGACAAGGTGGATAGGACCTTATGAGGTTGTTGGAGCTTTTCCCAATGGAGTTGTTCAGATTGCTATCATTGACCCTGTCAAATTTAAGTTACTTGTCAATGGTCATCGCCTCAGGTTGTATCATAATTCAACTTCCAAGGAGGATTTCCTACAACAATTCACTCAGCATGAAGCACTCAAACTACCTATAGCCAAAGGAAGTGGACCTAGTGTCCCTCCTTCTGGCTAACTAAGGTATGTAACTTGTCATAATAAATACTTCCACTTTTGTGGGGGTCCACTTCTTTACCCATCCGCCCATCCATTTGACCTTTCTCTCTTCCATCACGCTACCATCATTTCATTTCACTTCATTCCATTCCACCTCATTCCACTCCTCTTTCACTAATTGCTCAACTAATTTCTTGAAAAGTGACCTATAGTTTCTCCATAATTTTGCAATAAATCTTCCATGAATTCAGGTATGTGTGTGTCAATTGTTAAATCTTAATTTTCTTTTAGTGCATTCATTTAATTTTTGTAAATTAATATGGATGTTTTCCATAGCATGTAATTATTTCCTTCCCCTGCCAAATCATCATTCCACCTTGCATGTGAGGACACATGTGAAAATTTAGGTTGGGGGGGAAAAGTGAAAATACCATGTGCAAACACAACAGAGATTGATGTAGGACAACTAGTAGTTGCAAATTTTAGGGCATTGACCAAGAAAAATAACAACTCTTCCTCTGTTGGAGGACTAGCAAAACCTTAGGTTGGGGGGAAAGATGAGTCTAGTTTTTGGTCAAACTTATATTGATAGAGTTTTTGGTCCATTTGTTTCAGTTGTCATAGAATTTTATGCTTGGATGTTGACCTTTTTATGATATTTCCATAAATCCATAGACTTTGGACATGAACTCATTTTCATAAATTTTAAATGATATTAACATGCTATATGAACCATCTGTGTTAATTTTGCATGTGATTAATGAATGTCACTTTGAGATAGTTATAGATATGCAGTTTTTGTGCATACTAATATTGTCACGCAGATATAATTAGAAGCCCGCAATTAAGGAAGATTATGCCAACTGGTCATCTGCCATACTAGCCAACAAGGTGGTCATTCAATGATGAAATAATCTTGACAACAAGAGATTCCTCATTCAAATTGGAGTTGTAACCACCTTATAAATGATCTTAATTGTCTATTGAGAAAATATAGGCATTAGGGTTGTGCTAGATCTACATTGAGGCAAACATGCCTACCCATATTCCACGCATGTGTAACCACCTCTCCACCTTTCATTTTTTCCCTAATGTGGCATCCTCTTGTTCTAATGGAGTTGATTTCCTTTCTAGGTGCTTAGTTAGTAGCTTCTGTAAATAAGACTCAGATGCTCCCTCTCAATGGGTTGATTAATCCAATGATGTACTCACATTCTTAGTTTTTCAGTAATATAGTCATGTTGCTTGATTGTACTCATGTTTTCCAATGAATGAAATTAAGTTATAATTTTGTGCATCTAAGTCTACATTTTTTTTAAGGGATACTCATCCAAGGGGCCCCACTTGGTCAGTATTCCATCCCGTACCTTAGTTTAGTTTAGTTTTTATTTTATGTTCTATAATTAGTTAAGAATTTGGCATTGTCTATTCTTGCAGCCACTAGAATTCCATTCTGTGACTGTTCCTATAGCCAAAGAAGACAAAGTAGTTTCTTGAGTGTTCACTCACATTTTCATTTCTACCATGCATTTCAGCTTAGTTTATTTATTGGTTGATGCTCAGTAGTTATGTTATTTCCTTCCAAGTAATTTAATTTCATCATTGTGTATTTCTTAGTTTTAGGATGAATATGGCTACTTTGGATTCCTAGTGCACATAATGTGCTGACCCATTTCAATTTCACATCCCTAGGTTGACAAGTTAAATGCACCTTCATGATTATTGAAATAGTTATATAGGTTATATGTCCAATCTCTAAATCATAGCTATAAGGGCTTATTTGTTAAATCATTGTAGGAGGCCAACACTGTTGAAAATATTCTTGGCATTTACCTATCCATAGAATTGTACCCCTTTTTTGAGTAAATTCTTGAAGGGATATATTTGATCTACTAATTTCACTATGAATCGTCTAATAGACTATAGTCTCCCTTGTAGTGTTTGTAGTTGACTTATATTGGCCAGTGGAGGCATGTCCATTATAACTTTCACTTTTTTTGGGTCCACTTCAATGCCTCATCTAGAAATAATGTATCCTAGAATTTTTCTTGATTGCCTGCCAAATACATATTTTTTAGGATTTAGCCTCACTTTTTATTCTTCTAGTCTTTGAAAAATATTATCTAGGACCCATAAATGATTAGTCATTGTCAATAATTTAGCTATCATATCATCCACATAGTCTTCCATGAGAGTGTGTATGATATCATAGAAAATGATTGTCATGGTGCGTTGGTATGTAGCTCTCACATTTTTAAGTCCAAAAGGCATGGAATTCCAATAATAAGTTCCCTATGGACAAGTAAAAGTTATCTTATGTTGGTCTTCAGGTGCGATTCTAATTTGATTGTATCCCAAGAAACCATCCAAGAGGGATAACATTCCATATCTTGTTGTTAGGTCCACAATCATGTCAATATTTGACGGAGGAATGTCATCCTTTGGAAATTATTTTTTTATATCTCAAAATTTTGTACAAATGTGGATGCCCCCTTTTAGTTTCATTAATGGTACAAGATTTAAAATCCATTCTACATAGTCAATTGATCTAATCAAGTTTAAACCCAACAATTTCTTTAGTTCAACTTTGATTAATAAAGCACTTTGCGGGTGCATTTTCCTTAATATCTGCTTCACAGGTTTAACACTTGGTTGTAATAGAAAATAATGTCATACCAAGTCAATATTTAGATGAGGCATTTCAGAATATGACCATGAAAAGTTGATCTATCTTTCTATGAAGATTTTTTGAAATTCAAGTTGCTCTATTTCTATCAAAGATGTCACAAAATAGATTACCTAAGGATTATCCTAAGTGTGTATGTTGATCTCCATAGATTCCTCAACTAGCATTGGTGAAATTTCTTAAGCAATGAGTAGAACATTCAACCCTCCATCCTTGGGTGCCTCAGAGAGGTTTTTTCCCTTGGATGCATCCTTATTTTTTACTTTTTGATCATCCAAAGGTGCCTTTCAGTTTTCACCTAGGGACTTGTAATTTTTAACTTTTTCATTGTTTTTCTTATTTTTTCTACTTTTGTGGCTTGAGGGTGAATAGACTCCCCAAAATAATCCATTTTATCCAATTCTATGGTAAATCAAGGCTTATGATCACCACTAGGTATGCATTATTGCAATCACATGAACTCAGTTACTTTGTCATTCTCAAAGGTATCTAAGATGGGGATGTCTTGTTGATCCCAATCAATAAGCTGGGGATATACCAAGGGCATGCCATCATCAAAAGTATCAAAGGTAGAGGTAGATAGGGTGAAGATAGACCTATTGACATGGTCACAATATTTTCTTATCAAACCCTCCTTATTCTTTTTCTTGGGAATAGGTAGATTTTGAGGTGGACCCATTGTAAAGGTTTGGTTATCAGAAGCAGGTTCACCAGGTTCCCAAGAGGCAGGATCAACGGATTACCAAAATTAATGTTTGAGCCATTCTTCTTTTGTTAAAGGCATTTGAGGATGATAATTAGGTGGATTTTGTGAGGGATTAATCATTTGGTCAAGTTCCCCAAATAGTTTATCGAGGTCCATGAAAGTGGTGGAGGAGAGGGAATCCCACTCCTACTCATTAGAGTTGGGGGAATTGTAGTAGCATTGGTTGATGGCTCATTGGATGTATTGATATCTTCGGAAGTGCTTACTTCCTCTTGTGATGATGTTGAGGTACTATAAATTTCAATCTTAATCAGTTGAAACCCCAACCGTAGGCCTTTTGGTCACTTAGAGATAATGATGGGTTCAATCCTCCCATTCTGGTGTAGTCTTAGCACACTGTGTTTGTCATATCCTTTATTTTGTATTATCATAAAACATTTTCCATATTGATTTGTAGGTATTTTGGTGGGCAGAGGAGGTTCTTCATTGTCTTCTTTGTATAACCAAGAGGTCACATCTTCTTGATTTATAGCTTCTCTACTTACTTCCCCCATTTTTTAAAATTCATTATGGGAGGGACATGTAATGTGAGAATGGATTTTCTCCTATCCGTCGTTGGTATATCGTATGATTTAGGAGGAACCAATTGGATGATACAATAAGATGATTTCATATGATACTCTCCACATCCCTTATCTTTTATCTTGACCTTAGGAGTGGAAGGTGGTGTTTGGGAGGTAGAATTTTTGGAAAGAGTGGATGGATCGATATACTGGGATGAGTTGGATGATGAAGCCTCTTGATTAACAGGAACCTATCATTGGGGTATTTTGTGTGGTTTAGTGCAATACTAGAAAGGATCAGGATCACCATCTATCATGATCTTAGTTCCATTTGATGGGAATTTAAGGAATTGATGGTAAGTGGAAGGGGTGTTCTTTATAGCATTTATCCATGGTCTACCCAATAAAATATTATATGGAAGGACAAGATCCAAGACTTGGAAATTGTTATCCATAACTGCATGACCAATTTTGATGGGGAGCATTACAACTCCTTTAGATGATCATTCTTTGTCATCATATGCCTTAATGAAAATTATCTTACTAGTGTCCACACATGCCTCTAAGAAGCCTAATTCCTTAACCAGTTTTAAGGTGCCAAGATTCAACCCTGCTCCACTGTCTAGACTCATCTACATTTTGTTTTATGAACAAGAACTTTGAGGTGCAATGGGTCATTATGGTTTGTCTTCTAAGTTGAGTAATCTTATTTAGAGAAGGTAGCATGATGAGATTTGGTTCGGTAGCCTACCATCTCTTGGAAATGATTAACATCTAGGTTGGTGGGGACAGTTGTGCTTTATAAATATTTGTATAAAACAACTTGATGATTGGGTGATATGCTCAACAATTCCAAGATAGAAACTTATGTTGGGGTCTTCCCCAATTGGTCAAGTAAATTGTACGAAGACTTGAAGGATTGTGGTTGCTATGATGGAGGACCTTGGATGGTTATCTTAGTTCAACGAGCGTTGATAGCACATTCAAAAGTTTTCTTTATGGTAATAGTGTTGATATGTCCATTGATGACTTGAATGTGATTTATGATTTGGTCATGGCTATATTCATACTTAACATTAGCATAGTTGGCTTAATTATTGGTCTTATTTCCCAAACTAGAGGCTTTTCCTATTCCATGGTAATGTAATGGATCAGTAAAGACCTTGTGGTTGCTATTTAAGGATGTTTTTTTTCTTCCATTAACTTCAATAGTTATGTTTTCAATGAGATCTTGTATAATATTCTTCAACTGTCAGCATTGTGGTAGACTGTGTCCCTTAGTTTGGTGGAAATCGCAAAAAGAGTTATCATCCCACCAAGAGGGTTTAAATTGTCTAGGATCATATTTTTGGCTCTAGAAGTTGTATTCATTTGTGTTTTATTAGTTCTTTGAAGACTGATTCAATCGGTTCCCTTAGGGGAGTGAATTCATGTTTTGGAATCCTCCTTTGTGGTCATGGTTATTGCGTGTTTTGGACAAGATTGGTAGTTTGGTTGGCATTGTTGAGTATGTCATTATATGGGTTGTGTCCTCTAAATGCAATGAAAAGTCCTATGTGTAGGGTTTAAGCATTGACAATGCCATTGATCATTAGTTATTTCTTGTTTTAGGACCAAAATTTGTTCCTACCATTACGGGTGTTTTGAACAATTGGATTCTTGTTTGACATCTTGATTTCACATTTGTCAATGAGATCCTTTTCAAGTATGATACCCTTTTCTACTAGTTCCATAAAATAAGTACAATAATGTACTCTTAGGTCACTTCTCAATTTTGAATTAAGGTCTTCTAGGAGTATGGTGACCTTTTTCTTCTTAGGTATTTCAATAGGGCATCGACTAGCTAGACTTTGTCTTTGGAAGAAGGTGATAAGGTTCACTCCTCCATCTTATGTGGTGCGACATAATGATGCTAGTGTGATTTCATTGTCAATGTTCAAGGAAAAATGTTGAATAATTTTTTCAGCAAGTTCACCCCATGACCTTATGCCATATGGAAGTTGAGAAAACTATTTAAGTGTTATTCCAACAAGGGTTCATGGAAAAAGTCTCATGAGATATGTGGACTCATATGCAATATCTATGCACATTGTGAAAAATGCCCTTATATGTTTAATAGGATTACGCTTCCAATTATACTTAGGCAAGTTTGGTATAACATATCCCTGTGGGAAGGGTGTCATGTATAAAGCTTTGTCAAAGGGAAATGGACATAAGTCTTTTTCTACAAAATTCCTTTTGCTAGACTTCGCCATGCTGCCCATTTGTTGTTGAAGGGACTGCATTTGTGTTTGTAGAAAATCCACTTGTGTCAATGACGTGTTGATTGCATTTTTGGGGTCTATGTAAGTGTTTTGAAACCCAGTTTTATGTGACGGATTTTCCTTCAGTGTAGGAATCAAGGGTAAATTTTGATTTGGAATGTGATAGAACAAGTTTTGGTTTGATGTTGGTTGATTGGGAATGCGAAAATTTTTCAAAAGGTCGGGTTGGTTGATACATAATAGCCATGGCTATTGTGTATCCTCAATTTTGGATTCAAGGCAACTGAGATAGCCCAAGCTATTTTCATGATAAATTAAATATCTTGGTCGAACACTTTTTGAAAAGTCTAAAATACAATGAATAGACAATAGAAGGAATTATAAATTGAGATAAGTTTAGACAACAATGTAAGAATTTTGCAAGAAGTATGATGGACCAATTTCATTCCATGGAGAAGCCCTTTGAACTAGGATCAATAACAAAGGCTTGGACAACCTTAGATTAGAGTGAAATATTGTGCGGTTCAATATCAAAATATTTCAAACTTGTTGATTTATGTCAAACAATGATATTGGGGTCGGTGGAGGATGAGAGAGTTTTCAGTTCATTGGAATTTTTGAAATCAAAGATAAGAAACAAACTAGACAAGAATTTGGAAATTTTCTTGAGGGTGTTTAGAACTATGTATAATATCAAAACTTTTCCTTTTGAAAGGGAACTCACAATCTAGAGGTCCATATGTGAAAGAAGAGGGTTGTGCAATTATAAAGACATGTGATCACCTACATTCTGTGATACGGGATCTCCTCCTAGAGCTACCTTCTTCTTGTCACATAAAGATTTATATTACTTTCATAAGCAATCTTTTCATTATTACTTTCATTCAAGCTTTAGGTCTGCAAATCTTGAATGGTTTTGTGAAGGGATCAATTTTTATGAGAGGTATGTGTCCCATTTATAAAACCCCTATTTATGGAATGGCACTAGTGGTGTTGATGTTCGGTATAGAATTTTTCGTATTTATGCTAACTTTAGGCCTTTTGCTTCTAGTATTGGTGCCAAAGGAATTTGATGATGATGCTCCTATGGTAAAATTAAGGCCTTGTGTCATGCTCGATGTACTAAATGGTGGTGTATGTACTATTGTGGAACTTTGGGTAGGTACTCCAAATGGTATAGTTGTAGTTACTTGAGGGATAGAGGCACTAGATGTCATTGTGTTTTTCCCTTGGGTAGATGAAGTTTGCAATGCATGAATTTCAAATCTAGGAGGTAATTTGTCACCTTCTACTAAAATTTTTGTTAGATATTGTTGAGGATCTAGTGCCAAGTATTCATCTATAAAAGAGGAAAATTTTGGATCTTTGGAAGCAACATCTAATTCTTCAACTGTAACGTGTCCTTGTGGATCTATATTGACAAATTTATCCAATAAGGTTTTGTGAGGTCTTGATGTCCCTAATGGGGGGTTTGAAAATGGATTGATAAAGTCTTGTGGATCAACCATTTATCTTTTTTTTCTTTTGGACCTTATTTCGACCATGTAAGATATGCTCAAAATGTGAATGATGCAGAACTATGTCTATGAATGATATGATTTTAGTCTATTTTTTTTGGATTTTTTGGATATAAACAATGAATGCTAATGCAACTATATTTTTGGTCTTGTTTTTTTGGAAAATAAGGGATGTTAAATGTTGATTAATTTCTAAAACGATGGTGTTCTAAAATGACTATGTCTAAATATGCTAAAGTGTAGGCAAGCTTTAAAAGGTAATCAACTTTGGGAGATTTGAGAAGAGGTTACCAACCATGCAAAGCTTAGTCAAGGATTCAATTTAGTTTGTCAAAAGACCTTTTATAAGAGATAAAGCGAGTTCCCAAAACTGGATTGGCAAGTTGGATAAGACTCACCAAAATGACAAAAGATAACTGATGTGACAAATGACTTGGTTCTATGAAAAATTTTGTTGAAGGAAAGTTTTATCCAAAGAATGGGAAGTTGGCCTATTTTAAAATCCGCAAAGGTGTCTATCCTAAAAATGTCTTATTGATCTTAAGGTAATGAGGACTCTAAAGTGTAACTAGGGTTCACAACTAGTATATCTACTGTTATGGCTAAATGATACTAAAAGGTGCAATGATGAAAAGGTTCAGAAAATCTTTTTGGTTTCTATTCAGAGATCACTATGAAAGGATAATCAAAGACAGATTTTGACTGTGTGACCTAAGGTTATGATAGTGGTTTTTTTTTTTTATTATTATTAGGCAATTGTGGTTCATATTTAACAAATGTGTCATTTCATAGTGGATTGTTGTTTTGGTATTATATGTGGTTTTCAATGGTAGATCTGATTTATAACAGAAGATGCATCTCATAATAAAAAATGTAGTTTACTATAAATATGATCTATTTTTTGTGTAATTTTTGGTAAAGTTTGTAGGTTTGTTTCAATTTGATTATAATCAAATGTTGGAAAAATAGAAGACGGTCAGAAAATACTTTGTTTTGGTTTGGTTTTGATGTAGAAACATCTAAATTCCAACAAAAAAATATGATCAGGTATGGTTGGACAGTACAATATCCCTTGAGTTCACACTTGGATTTCTCTAGCTGCACTTATTCAAAGTGGATGATTAGAAGCTTCACCACACCGGCTCCCCTCCACGACACTCACTTCTTGGGTCAATGAAGCTTCAAGTTCTCATGAACCTCCCATGAAAAAACCTTCATCTCTACTAAGAAACGCAAGTATGTGGGATGGCTTGAGAGGTCAGACCTCTTGTACCAACAAGTAGAGGGATTTTGGTAATATTAAAAAAATGGCTTTTACTAAGGGCGTCCATTCAGGTGGTTGTATGTGAGGCAATATTAACTTTTTTTTATAACACATCTACACCTATAATGTTAATTTTTCCATTAGCATTCACATTTATATATCGGTCAGGATTAGCTTGGTTTTAGCTCATTGTCGGTTTGAGTCACCTCGAGGTGAGTAATTTTTCCCACCAAGGCAGGCCCATATCTAGAGTTAATAATAATCTATCTTACACCTAGGATCGCACAAGTGTGCAAGGGGAGAGGATACTTTTATTATTAAATCAGGTTTTAATTTAAATAAAGTTTGCAAAGGCACCAAGCACAATAGATAGTTTTTTATTTTAAGCACCAAATGAAGTATTATCTAAGCTAATCAGATAATCAGTTTCAAAACCAATTCTTAAATAAACATCATGCATCATATTTCATTAGTAGTTTCAATTTCAGCCTTCAACAAACAAGAGTTGTAGCTTTTAGATCTTGGCCAAAATAAGTTGCAAAATAAACATTAAATTTATCTTGCCACACACAACAGATTATCAGTAACCAAAAAATCCTATACCTACTGAACTAAAAATGTAGAAAACTGAATCACTTGCAGAAATTTTAAAAAAAAACCAAAACCAGGCAGTTGCATCATGGGATGACAGATGCAGTGCATAGGATGGATCAAATGTGTTGCAGGAAAATAATTTGTGGCTTACAGGATGACAGTTACAGTGCAATATAGAAAATGTGGCTCGTGTTGTTGGAGGTTGCGGTGAAATAATTGGCAAATGTGTAACTCTATCTTGCTGATTGTGTCGAATTGTATGGAAAACTTGCAAAACATAGAAAACTGTATGGAATTTGCAAAAAGATTATCCTTCACGTCAGTTTCACCAAATGTAGCATAGGAAAAATTCACGTATTAGAAATAAAAGCACAACTCAAACTAAACCTAAGCTAATAATCGAGAACAATGGAGAACATATATAAACAATGCATAAATAAACGATTTTACCAAACATCCATGTAATTCCTTGAATCAAATCCATTACTCTTCTCCATTCCGCTATAGTATGGTACTTGCCCTCATATTTTAATAAAGCATGCAAGTGTGGCCTCATGACAATGATAATAGCAAAACATTGAAGATTCTAAAGTTGCTTCCAAAATTCATAAGATTTCAGGAGGAGTAATAAAGATAGAGGTAAAGCCAATTTATAGAAAATATTATTTCCGAATGACCTACTCAGATTAAAAGACAAATCAATGATTAAGATTAAAAGATATGACATGCAATAGGATTAGGGTTAAATTAGTGTAAGTAAAAAAGCATAAATAGTGGGGATTAAATTAAATAATAATTTAATCACTAGTGGAAACTAGTTGAGACACAAAATAATAAATATTGCATGTAGAAGATG
Source organism: Sequoiadendron giganteum (assembly GCA_007115665.2). Taxonomy (NCBI): domain Eukaryota; kingdom Viridiplantae; phylum Streptophyta; class Pinopsida; order Cupressales; family Cupressaceae; genus Sequoiadendron; species Sequoiadendron giganteum. The sequence goes on along the minus strand of CM021100.1, from coordinate 914,305,122 downwards.
AGATTGATGAAGTGATCAAGACAAAAAGACTATTCATTAGAGACAATCAGATACTATCTCACTAGATAACCGAATGATCAAATTAGATCAAGACATAAGTAATAAAGGACTAATTAGATAAAAAAGAGACTATTTAATTATAAAGGAATGTGCTATGGATAAATACTTTTATGAATTAAACAATGATTTAATTCAACATTCAATATTTTGAGATTAAATTAATAAGTAAATATTTATTTAATTAAATAGAGAAAAGGCTAAGGAATAATTAAAGTAATTACTTAATTATAGTTGAAAGTGTGACATGAATTAATTAAATAATTTAAAATGATTATTTAATAGAAGATAGATTTAATTAGCGACATAATTAATTAAATAATATTTATTTAATTAATCAAGAAAGAATAAAGGTGAGAATGAATGAATTAAATAATTAAAGTTATTTAATTAATAAAGGACATACGACTTTAGAAAATAATTAAATAATTAATATTATTTAATTATGATAAATGAAGATGAAAGAATTATGAAGAAGCTAAGGGTTGCAAGCCTAGGATAATTTTTAGTGTCTACAGGGATATGACAAGATACATTAAAAACAACAAAACTTAGATACACGGGCTAGGCTCAAATCCACAAATTTAGATGTTAATTCTAGTTCCAAAAATGAACCAAAGCATCAAAATAAAGATTTTCTAATACAAAAGAAATTGTTTAACATCACACAAAGCTCTAATAATATAGTGAATCAACTTTTGATATCTAGCAAAACAATATTTTCAACCAAATTCAAACTAAATGCCATTATTTTTCTTACTTGATTAATTGTTATTTACTTTAGTAGCTAAATTTCATTCTTGTTTATTAGCTCCAAGGTTAATTGATCATCTTTTCTTAATTAATTATTTTCTTTGGAATATTAAAACACTATTATTATTAATATTTTCAAGAAGAATAACAATTATATTAATGTGGTGGGTGGTAGAGTGGGTGGCCCTCCAAGAGTGGCGAAGTGCACATGGTGGGTGAAGTGGGTGGGGATGGAACGCTGACGTTGGGATTTATATCTAGTTATGTTTACTCGAGGGTGGTGTAATGAGATGTCCACATGGGATGGAAATCTAGTCAGTTCCCATGTGAAGAGTGACAAGTTGTAGCCCATTACGGTCACTCATAACAAGAAATGGCATGTTGTTAATGTGGCAGATATTAAGTACTAGTTCACATATTGATGTGATATCCCATAGAGAAATTTTTCTTGGCATTTGAGGCCAAGGATGGTCCCTCTTGTGCATTGATTTATGGCATTAAATCCATTTCATTTCAAGCATCATTTAATAATGGTCATCTAGAGATTTATTCGGGTTTAAATGCAGTAGAGGAAGTTGTAGCGGCATTGATAGAGACTTGGCTCTAGTTTTAGGAGTGTTATTCTCATTGACTTGGATTTTCGCCATGGTCGCAAACTCTTTGTGATGGCAGGGAATTCATGTTTTATAATTGAAGCTCTAACAGAGGGAGTGGTGGGTTTTGGGGCAGATACACCCATCTCTCTGGGTGCTAAAACCTGAAAAATGGCTTTTAGGGCAATAATAGACCAACACCTTAAAAGGATAATGATCATTTGCTAGTTGCGGAGGTGAAGATGGTGTTGGGTGACAGGCATGTTTCTGGAAACGAGTATGGGAAGGACAATGCCTATGTTAATTCTAGGTTTTTGGCGTCTCTATTAGATAGTTGTGTGTCAGAGGTGGAGGCCAAAGTGGTGTTGGAAAAGATATTCATAAAGGACTTGCTACTGGGTGTGGATGAGGTCCTAAAGGATTCCATTGTGGGGATTGGTATTCCTCATCCCGGTGATTTTCAGATTTTGGGGAATTCAAATGAGGTGGTGAAGTTCTTTCTCGTTCTGCTAGATTTAAAGGGATCGGCTCTTATGAGACATAGAATGATCATTGCAGTGGTCGTGGAATACATCAAAAAAAAATTTGAACTCATGGATATGAAGGAAATTGAATGGATTGTACAATTTGAGGCTTTTATCAAGCTTAATGGCTTTCTGTGAGTTTAGATTGTTTAGGGTTTGAATTATGTTTTATTTTATTTTTGGTTTAGTCTGGGTCTAGGAAGAGGTGTCAAAAGAAGAAGAATTGTTTTAAAAAAAAATTGTATAGGTGGAGTATATGCATCTTGGGGGTTAGATAGTGGCAATTAGGTGGCATTAATCTATGTTGTTGGGCAGTTTATGTTGAGCTTTGATTTGGGCCTATGGGTCGAGGTCTCTCTATGTTTGGCTCTCACAAAATTTTGGATGGGGGTTTAAAATGGGTGACTAAGTAGTTAAATTAGTATGGTTTTTATGGATTTTGAAGTTCTCCTGCATGAGCAGACGCTTGTACTAATTTTTTATTAATAAAAATTAAATACTCTTATGTATCAAAAAAATGATATTAATGTCTACAAGATGCTAAAATATGACCATGGGACTATAAAGTGTTCGAAACAATCCTCCAACATAAATGAATATTGAACTGCACATATGTTGTACATGTGTTATCGAGTAATATTTAGGTGCCCATTATGTTTGGTTAAGTCTAGTTTGCTATCATAGTTTACTGTCAAATGAACCAACTGATTTATAGGAAGGTTGTTACTTGTTGGGTTTGTTACATGTATAAAAATGTATTACTATTGATGAATAATATAACTAAATATTTTTTTACAGTTTTTCACTATGTCTTTGTTTTTGCATCTGTTGTTATATTTCTAATTTGGTATCAGAGCATAGTAAAGTGATGTAGTTAGCATGATATTTTTTATTTATTTTATGTTCTTATGAAGGCATTTCTCATAGGAGAGCCTACGAATTGTGCTCTATACATGATTGGAGAAATTTTTCACCACTATTTGGTCTCCATTGTTTTTTCTGTACCTAGGCTTAAAGGTGAAGAGAGCTTTGTGTAAAGGGTGTAATTCTTTTTCCAGCTATGAAGAAGGAAACACTAGGTGGTGAAAAAATAGAGTGATATATGATGTCTCGACATGCACTAATGTTCAAAAATTTGGTTATGTTTTTGAACAACTAGTGAAGTCCTCAAGAGTTTTGTGGGTATCTTAGAGTATTTTTGCAGGACTATGTAGCAAGATCTTCTTTTGTGGAGATCGAAAAAGGTAGAGTTAACAAGTCTAAGTCATGATTGTTTTGTTGCTGTGAAATCTGAGTAGTGTATCCACATTGTGTTGAGTCTTGTGAGAGTCTTCTTGGAGAAGTTCTTGTAGAATAATCTGAGGGATTTGGAAATGGTGCTAAAAAAATGGGGTCAAGTATGAGTAGGAACCTCCTTGAGTTGGAATCAGCAGTTGATCCCATGAGGAAATATAAGAAGATATTGTTGAGAATTGATGAACACATTGATAGAGAAGTTGGTCATGCAATGGTTTTTTTGATGTTTTATTTTATGTTTTTTATGGCTTAGATATTTCCTTGTTGTCCAATATTTGGTCAGAAATATGGAGCTACTTGAATGTGTTTAGCTGGCTACAATAGGCACTTATTCTATTTTGAAGAGGTGAACATTTTGAATAAAATGAAGGATGAAACAGATAATATATAGATGCTCAATAGTCTGAGATGATTTTGCATCAAAAAATATACCTCATCGGGGTTACGAGACATGCATGTGAGGATTGGTGTCTAATAGTTCAGAGGGGGATCTGAAATATGAAAGTTCAATATCATACCTTTACAAGGGTGATGAGACACTTCATGTACAAATGGTGTCCAATGATGTTGGGAACTTGGATGATAGCTAGAAGACTATACCTATAATTGGAGAGAAACTTGAAGAATTCTTACTGGTTAAAGAATTATTTTTAGAATGTGTTTTTTATTATTTTTTAGTCAATCAATTTAGTGTTGTAGCATTAAGAGAGGGTGTTGGAATTAATGCTCCAAAATTAATGAATATTGAATTGCACATATGTGGTGCATTTTTTTTTAGTATAGAAAAATGCATACCTTTTCATTTTCGCACTTAATTTGGACCTATTTTAGCACTCACTTGCATTAAATTCACTTTAGGTCGCATATTATGGGCCCCTAAGACCCCCTTTTATGCATCCCAAGGTATATTTCAATTGCAAACTTAGCCAAAATCCATAAGAAACCTTTAATCTTGGTAACCTACCTTTTAAAATTGTAAAATCAACCTTGTGGGACCAAGACACCCTTGGTGGCATCTTAGTCCCTGTTAGTGGGACAAAGATGCCACCTAGGGAATCTTAGTCCTGAGGGCTTTACTATTGGGAATTAAGAGTGGGGAATGAAAATATTTGATTTAATTTGGCATTTTATCGGCCTTCGGGAAGTCTTTGATCAACCTTCTGTTGTGTTTTTTCAGGTTTTTCAAGTCCATTTTAAAGTCAAGATCTAGCATTGCCAAAGACTAATGATGGATGCCTATGGAGGATCATGAGAGATTCTAGGTTGGAGATACAACTAGCCATACCTCCAAGCCTAAGGACTTGTTTCTTGCATGAATCCATCCTCCATTGTTGTTCTATTTTTTGCCTAAGGAAGGTACATTTTATGTGTGTGGCTTATTAGGGTGATTTGAGATCTCCTTTATACGTCACTTTCATTTGCATCTTAGCAATTCTATTCTAACATATTTGTATAGATTTTCTCCATGTTCTAGATTACATAATATTAGACACACTTAAGATTAGGGATCACACATATTTCCATTTTCAAATCTATGCATTTTCATCAAGGTTTAGCTACCAAACAAGGGGTTTGACCAAGGAAAACCCCCATAAACAATCAACCAAATTTCTTTTATTGTGCAAGATATTTATAGGTTCAGATCTAAAGATTCAGTGAAGAAGGAAGTGCATACATTGAATCTTAGGACCTCCTTTAGAAATTACAGAAATTCAGATTGGGACTAACACAATAGTAAGGGCATCTTAGTCCTCCCAAGGGTATTTTGCAAATATTCTTTCAGATTTTTTTTTTGACATACAAAGATTGTGTATTTACCTCAAAAAATAATAGCGGGACTAACACAATAGTAAGGGCGTTTTAGTCTTCCCTAGCATATTTTCACAATATTTTTGCATTTCCAAAATCCTCATCACATTTCTAGTCTTCCTAGGTACACACATCCTAACTTGATGTTGTTTAATTTCATCATTTGCATTCATTATTTGGCTTGCATTACTAGGTTTTGTGAGTTGAATTTTAAATTGAGTTTTCTAATCTTTTTCTTGGTAGTGAACCCCTCAAAGCCTAATGTACCCCCTTCCTAGGTCTCCTTTTTTGAGAATTGACTCACCTTTGTGTTGATATTCAATCCAATTTGGGATCCTAGGACATTCTTGAATGACAATTGAAAAAGAGTGGTGTTCTATGACCTAAACCATCACAACACACCTCTCTTTTTCTTATTGTTCATTTTGGTGAACCTGGCATTTTGGACATTCACTTTTCTAATTTGGAGTTCATTAAGGCCCTAGATCTAGGTTGCATTCATCCTTGCATTGGATTTGCATTAGTAAAAGTGAATCTATGGTTTCTCACATTTGCATTAGTGAAATTGCATATAGGTTGCATTTTTACTTTCTTGCATCATCTTATCTCATTGAAAAACTAAAAAGTGCATTGTCAATCATCCTAATTGCATTTAGGAACATTGTTATTGCATTTAAAATTGAAAAATTGCATTCAAATTTAGATTCAATTTCTTGTCATTAGTCACTTTTTCTTGCATTCATTTGCACAATTTTCTATTTCTTAACATTAGGCCCCTGGGTAGGAAACCTAGGAGCACTGTGCTCATCTCGTATTTTTTTGTTTTTTCTTTAAAAACCTCTATTGGGACTAAAACGCCCTTACTGGTGTCTTAGTCCCTCTGAGTTTTTGGCTTAGAACCCTGTTTGAGTTGTTTGTTGTATGTTCCAATTTCTAGAACCTCCAAATTTCATCAACAAGACCAAGATGCCCTTGTTGGTGTCTTAGTCCCTATGGAGTTTGAGGTTGCAACTTTTAGGGTTAAACAATGAATTTCTATGCTTCTATTTGTTGTAGTTACTTTTATATTTCAATCTATCAATTTACTATTTAATTCATTTTTATAGTTCATTTTTACAATTGATTGATAAAGATGGATTTTTGCACTTTCATTTTTTTAGACATAGACTTCATTTTACATTCATTAGAAAACCAAAACACAAAAACCAAAAAAATAAATCTAAACAAGCATACATTTATGGTTAGTATGTCAAAACCCTTTTTCCAAGTTAGTGTAACCCTCAATCCTTTTAGTAGTGATGACTTTTATATGTGATATGAAGCTCTTGAGGAATTCATCTCGCAAGGTTCATCCACTAAGGATTGTTCAAACAAACCTAAACAAAGAATAAGTAAATTTCATTCAAACTCATCTCATCCTTTATCCACCTTCAAACAAACCTCAACCTACAAATAAACCTATTCTTATCCTTGAATCACCTAAGGAAAATGTGTCACAACAATCGAGTTATAATACTATTCCTCACACATATAACACAAGTAATAAACAATATCAACCTAACCCTCTTTCATTACCATTGCCTAATCTTATATTTCCTAGTGCTCCTCATTTACCATTGAATAGTGGAAAGGAATATGATCTTGTTGAACAACTTAAGAATACTCTTGATAATATTTCCTTATGGGATCTTATTCAAACCTCACCTAGTGACCACACTATGATTCAAACAACCTTAAAATAAGTTATCATTTCTCCTAGTATAAATGCAAATGATGTGGTAGCTCTAATACAAGGAATGAATATAGTTAATGTACGCATTACCTTTCACCAACATAAGCTCCCTACACTGGAGATGAGAAATAAATATGATGAATTCATGATAATAGCCAGATACAATAGCACGAGAATAAAAAGGAACCTTGTTGATAATGGATCGACTCTTAATGTGTGTAGTGTGAACCTTTTAGATAAGTTGGGAGTAAAAAAATAAATAAAAAACCTGATTCCTTATCAATTCGAGGATTTGACAATATAGGAAAGCAACTGCTCGGTGTGATTAATTTACCTATTACACTCAGAAAGGATACCTTACAAACTCCTATTCATGTTATGGCTCATGACCTTTCATAAAATCTTCTTTTAGAAAGACCATGGATTCATTAGATGCATGCAGTGTCTTCAACTCTTCATCCTATCATGAAGTATGTCTATAAAAATCAGTTATACCAAATTGAAATGGACCTCGAGCTTCAAAGTTGTTTACAAATTGAAAAAGGAACCACTAGTCCTTTGAAAACATTAATTCCAACATAAAAAATAGAAGCTATGAAAGAGGAAACACAAAATATGGAAACATAGTCAAAATTATCAGATGATGATTGGGGATCCTTGGAATTCACACCTTAATTTATGGGAGAATATATAATCACAAGAAAAGAGGGTGAAAAACAAATGAAACCAATGGTTATGTCAACACATAACTCAAAAGAAAACTCACAAGAATCTATCTCATCTACTCTTGAAGAAGACACAAGCTACACAACAAAATTCAATGATATAGATTATCAACAACCACCAAACCCAAAAGAAATGGAAAGAATTTATGGGAGAGGTTATAAACTTATGAAGCAATTAGGTTATAGTGGAAAAGGATGTGAAAAGAAAGAATAAGGAATTCGTGTTCCTATGGAACCTAACATGCAAGAAATAAAAAAAGGTTTGGGATACTATCATTCTAAGATAACACAAGCAAATAAGAGAGGTATTCATTAAACATTAACACCGTTATGTGTAAACCAAAAATAAATCTTACCTTGAAGAATCCAAAATTCCTTGATATTAATTATGAACCATCATGGGAATGCTTTGAAGATGATGAAGCCTTGAAACAAATTCTAGGAGTTTATGATAAATCATCTACTCCTCCTCAAAATAAAAAGGTTACGTGTGTTATGATTAGCACCAAACAAAAAGATGGAGAAAAGGAGAATGGTGAGATAGACATGAATAATGAAGAATACAACCTTGAATTTCTAAAATCAAATGCACTTCCTTTATGGGATATTGTGGATATATAAATGGACATCAATGATAAAGAAAAAGTGATTAAGATAGTAAAATTCCTCAATGATGGAGAAGAAGAGGATATTGCGACTTTTATTCATGAATTTCCCAAACTTTTAACCTGGACTTATTCGGATATGTCATGAATTGATCCTAAGATTGTAACACACAATATAGTCCTTGCTAAAAATGTTAAGCCTATTAGATTGAAGATTCAAAAAATGAACCCTAAAATAGCCTTGCTAGTTAAGGAAGAATTTGAGAAACTCCTTGAGGCTGGTTTCATAAGACCTATAGATTATTCTCCTTGGATCTCAAACATCATCGCAGTTGAAAAACCTTATAATCATATTATGATGTGTATGGATTTTCGTGATTTGAATAAAGCATCTTTAAAATATGACTTTCCCCTTCCTAATATTGTCATGATAGTAGACTCGACTATAGGAAATGCTTTGTTGTCATTCATGGATGGATTTTTTGGATACAATCAAATTTTTGTCAACCCTCAAGATTAGTATAAAACAAAATTCACAACTATTTGGGGAAATTTTTGTTAGGTTATGATGCCTTTTGGATTGAAGAATGTGGATGCATTATATCGACGAGCTATGAAACTAATATTTCGCGGTTACATACATAAGATTTTGGAAGATTTTGTTCATGAAAATATTTAACAAGACAAGACAATGTGAATTTTCTTCAAAAATATTTTTAGCAAATTCAAAAATACAACATGAGGTTGAATCTGAAAAAGTTTGTCTTTGGTGTAGATAGTGGAAAACTTTTAGGGTTCGTCGTATCTCATAGAGGCATCGAGATGGACACAAAGAAAACTGATGCTATAGTTAACATGCTTCCTCCTAGAAATATCTCTCAATTGCATACCTTACAAGGAATAATTCAATTCATTCTTTATTTCATAGCATCCTTAGCAGATTGAACATTACCAATTACACATCTCCTCAAGAAAGGTATATATTTTGATTGGAACAAAGATTATAAACATTCCTTTGAAAGTTTGAAATATTATCTTGCTACTCCACCTATTTTACAACCTTCCATGCAAAACAAACTATTCATCCTTTATACATTGACATCAACCCATGATCTCATAGCATTGTTGGCTCAACAGGATGAAAATGGTAAAGAACATCTTGTTTATTACATTATTCGAACATTGATTGATTATGAGAAACGATACACAAAAACAGAAAAATAGTGTTTGGATCTTGTATTTTCTATAGTCAGTAAGTTGTGACATTACTTAGTTAATGTTGAAATACAAGTGATGACGAAGTTTGACCCTTTAACACACCTTTTCACTAAAATTGACTTATAAGGATGCTTAGCTAAGTGGGTAATGTTGTTAACTAAGTTTGACCTTAAATTTTTTTCACAAAAATAAATTAAGGGTCAAGCCTTGACTGACCAATTGGATGATGCTCCTTCTCCTTTAGCATTACCTGGTAATAATTGTTTCCCTAATGATAATGTGTTGACAATTGAAGAAAATGCATGGGAATTGTATTTTGATAGATCTAAGTGTAGAACGGGCTCCGGTGCGGGGGTTATAATAAAAAAATCCCACGAATGAGTCTATTCCTTCATCATATCAAATAAAATTCCTATGTACAAACAACATTGTTAAGTATGAAGCATTACTCGCTGGATTGTGTGTCACTCTAGTTATGGGCACTAGAGACATTAAGATATTTGGTGATTCATAATTAGTCATCAAACAAATAAATGGGACATATCAAACAAAGCATGAAAAATTATCAAAATACAAGGATATCAGAATGAATTTTTTAGAGAAGTTTGAATCATTTACCATTGACAACATCCCTTGAAAAGATAATTGTCATGCAAATGTAATGGCAAGTGCAACTTCTCTTATATCCCCTCAAGATCCTTCATAAGACTTCACCTTTATTTTGTATCCAGTTATGAAACCATCAATCGAAGATAAATCAGAAGTAGTACTAACAACAACCATTGGAGACTTGAGTGAATGGTATGATACAATATTCAATTATTTGAAAGATGGTACCTTTCCTAAACCAACAAATAAAAACACCCACTCTCATCTTCAAAAATTTGCATCTAGATATATCATCCTAGTGGACATCCTATATAAGAGGTCCTTGTTAGGATTAGAAGTTCTAGATTTCAATAAATTAAATGTAGATCTAATCAATAAAACAAAGAAATAGAAAACCCAAAAAAAAAATTATAGTAGCAAGAAGACAACACAAAGATTTAATGCGGTTCACCCAAATTTGGACTACATCCACCAACAATACATTCCAAAATATATTAATATCCCAATAAATAACCTTTACAATGACATGAAAAGACATGCAACAACATGCAACAATGTTTTTATCATGTTTTAAACTTGCTAGTTTTACACATCCATGGCTACGAGTACCCGCAGCTTCTCCCGCATTTTTCCAGCCACTACTCTACAATTTTCTACTAACATTTTTTACAGTTTGGACACCTCAAAACTCATCCCCAAGTGTTCTAAAATGCTCCCACACATGTCCCATTAATTACCAATGAAGTGTGTCCATTAGTTGTGCCTCATGCACCCAATAAAACACTTTCTTTGGGCGATTGCATTTACTTTTTCCAGTTGTCCATAGACAACTAAACACTTCCAATTGTAACTAATCACTTCTAGCATTTAATATTTATTTGTAAGCAACTTTTAGATACAAGTGAAGCATAAATATAAGTGCAACAAATAATTTAATAAATAAAATAATATGAAGATCTCATCGGAATCTGATTGGTCTCCATGACACAACATTCCTTTGATGACCTTTTCCTTAGGTGTCTTAAACAATCTAAAATCCCTATAGAACTTGAAGAAGCTCATGTGGGTGTTTTGGGGGGGGAATTTTAGAGGATCATTAGTTCAAAAGCTAATTCGCATAGGATATTATTGGAAAAATATGGTAAAATATTGCTTCGAATACGTTAAGAAATGTCATAAATGTTAAGAACATCAAAACTTAATTCATGATCCTATCTCCAAGCTTCATGAACAAGTTCTTATCTGGCCATTCCTTGTATGGGGTTTGGATATTATTGGAAAAATATCTCCACCTTCATTTGCTAGAAATACGTTTATAATAATGGTGATGGATTATTTCACAAAATTGGTAGAATATATTCCCTTGCATTCAACAACCATTGATGTAATTTGTTGTTTCATATTGGAACA